>CAUYON010132787.1:0-11580 GCA_963573935.1 Arctocebus calabarensis
AAAAGAATACAGAAAACATTAAGGCATCTGTTAGAGGGAGAAAATTCTAGTGGGGAGAGAGAAGCTCTCTCTGTTTCTCTCCTAGTCTTTCCCCATCTCCTCCTTTAGGCCTTTAGTCTCAGGGTATATATAGGTGTATGGGTTCCTTGGCCAGGAAACAAATGAATACAGTCCCTTCCACCAGGGGCAAGGTGAATGAATGCATCGATGAATGGACACAGTCCATTCCTGGAATTGAGGCCTAGGAAATTCAGAAGAAATTGACCTAGGCATAGGAGATGGGGGTTCCACATCAAAGTTATAGGTGTTCCCTTGATCAAGAAGATTTTGAAAGCACCTGTGCCAGGTATCCAAAGTATGGGAATTTACTCATCACCTTTCCCCCTTGACTAAACTTGAATTTTGTTGAGTTTTGTGAACATATGAACATGTGGGCATTGATCAACTAATTCTAATTTAGTATTGGGTATATGTGGTGTATATTTTTCCATTCTTGCAAAACTTCTCTTAGGAGAATGGTTTCCATTTCCATCCAGGCTTTTATGAAAGATACTATGTCCCCATTATTTTTATAGCTCAGTTGTATTCAATGGTATGCACATACTTCATTTTATTAATTCATTTGTATATTTATGGGCACTTCAGTTATTTCCACATCATTGTGATTGTGAATTTTACTTCTATGAGTGAAAGTTTCTTTCTTATAAAATGTTTTCCTTTCTTTTCAGTGAATACCAGGAACAAGTGACAGGTCTACTTTAAGTTCTTTGAGGAATCTTCATACTAGTTTCCATGGAGGTTGAGCAAGTTTGCAGTCCCCAAAAAGTATCTGAGTGGTTTTGATTTGCATTTCTCTGTTAGCAACTCTGAGCATTTTTTCATGTGTTTATTGGCTATCATTTTAGAAATGTTTTGTTCCTGTCTCTTGTCCAATTTTAATTTTTTTTATCTTTTCTTGTTGATTTGCTTGAGTTCTTTGCAGATTCTTATTATCAGTCCTTACCAGATTTGTAGCACAAAATTATCTTTTCCAATTCTGTAGATAATTTATTTCCTTTGTTGATTGTATTGTTGGCTGTGCAGAAACTTTTTAACTTGATCAGGTCCATTTTACATACTTTTGCTATTGCTGTGATTGCCATTGGTGTCTTCAAAAATTCTTTCCCTAGGCTGATACCTATAAGAATTTTTCAAATACTTTCTTCTAGAATATTTATATTTTAATGTCTTAGGTCAAGTCTTTTATGCTTCAGGAGTTAATTTTTGTTAGGGGTAAGAGGTGTAGATCTTGTTTTAGTCTTTTACATGTGGCTATCCAGTTCTCCCAGTGCCATTTATTGAATAAAGATTATTTTCCCAATTGTATGCTTTTGTTTCCTTTGTCAAAGATCAGATGGAAATATGAAGGTAGTTTCATATTTAGATTTTTCCTCCTGATCCATAGGTCTGTGTCTTTAGTTTTATGCTAATGCCATCCTGTTTTCATTACTATAGCCTTGTAATATAGCTGAGAGTCTGATAAATTGATACCTCCCAATTTGTTGTTGTTTTATGAGATTTTGGTATTTTTTTCTGATTCATATGAAGCATAGACCTTTTTTTTAAGATGTGCAAAATATGACACCAGTATTTGGCTGGAAATTGCATTAAATCTGTATATCACTTTAGGCAGTATAGACATTTGAACAGTTGATCCTACCAAGCCATGAGCATGACATGTTTTTTCCATCTATTTACATCTTCTGCATTTCTTTCTCAGTGTTTCAACATTCTACCTATAGAAGTCCTTCACCCCCTTTATTTAATATATTCCAAGGTAGTTCATTTTCTTTAATGGTACTGTGAAGGGGACTGTGCCTTTGATTTTATTCTCAACTTGACTGTTGTTGGTGTTTTTGAAAGTTACAGTGATTTTGTAACTTGAGATGTTGCTGTAATCATTTATCAGTTCCAGGAATCTCTTGATTGAGTCCTTGAGGTTTTCTAGGTATAAAATCATATCATCAGCAAAGATGTTCGTTTGACCACTTATTTCTGCATTTGGATACATTTTATATCATTCTCTTATCTGACTGCTTTAGCTAGGATTTCCGGCATTATGTTGAATAGTAATGGCAATAGTGAGCATCCTTTTTTGAGTCCAATTATAAGCAAAAATACTTTCAATTTTTCTCTGTTTAATATGGTGTGACTCTCAGTTTGTCATAGGTGGCTTGTATCATTTTGAGGAATGTCCCACCTATGCCATTTTTCTTAAGCATTCTTACAAAAAAAGGGGGGTATTACATTTTGTCTAATACTTTTTCTCATCTATTGAGAGGATTATATAGTCTTTGTCTTTACTTCCATTTATGTGGAAGATTACATTTATGGATTCATATATGTTAAACCAACTATGCATCCCTGGAATAAAAGCCAGCCTGATCATGATAAATGTTTTTTTTTTTTTTTTGATTTTCAGTTGAATTATGTTTTCTAAGATTTTATTGAAAATATTTGAACCTATAATGATTAGACATATTTGTTTGTAGTTTTCTTTTCTTATATCTTCTCATGGCTTTGGTATCAAAGTGATGTTTGCTTCATGAAATGAGTTGGGGAGAGTTTCTTCCTTCTCATTGTTATGGAACAATTTCTGCAATATGAGTACCTCCTTTGGTAGAATTCTGATGTAAAACCATCTGGTCTAGGACACTTTTTGTCAGATATTTTATTGTTGCTTCAATTTATATTCAATTTCACTGAGAGTTATCCTTAACTTAAAATACTGTTGTTTTAGCAACAAGAGAATCTGGGAAAATGAGGGTATCATTTTACTATAGTTGGAAGTGAATATTACCAATACTCATAAGTGGAGAATAATCCAAACAGGACCAAAAGTCCAGAAGTAAGGTAACAAAAAAATGAATGCTATTGACCGATTCCTATTCATAGAGTAAGTAGCAAAAATGTGAATGAGGCAGGTTCTGATATCTAAAATATCTGACAAATATTTAATAGACTAAACAAAATTATGACTTTTTTATTTAAACAGAACTGTATCAATCACTTATCATTGTCTATGAATGTTTTTGTACTACTGCAGCAGAGTTGAATAGTGGGACAGACCATATAGCACAAAAGAATTCTAAAATATTTAATCTCTGATTTTTACAGAAAAAATTTGCTAAATTCCTCAATAGATTATGGATTTTCTGAAATTTCAGGGACAAAGTAGTAAATATTATGAAAAGTCTTGAAGATTATTTTCATTTTCTTCATTATACATTATTTATTTTAAATTAATATGAGAGCACAATGTTTAAGTGATACTGTTTTGAATTCTAAGGTAGAATTCTACTTGTAGTTGAGTCCTTCACCCAGGAGATATGCTGAACATCCTCACATCATGACAATTTCCCTTCCCCTTTACCTCTGCTTCCTCTCCCTTTCCCCTTTCTAGATTATATATGTGTTTTTGTCTTTCATGTGGGCGTACAGTTATTTATATATTGGTTTCATAGTAGTATTGAGTATACCAAAGACTTTTTTTCCCATTCTTGAAATACTTTACTAAGAAGAACGTGTTTCAACTCCATCCAGGTAAACACAAAAGATATCTTCATTATAATTTTAGTATTTTATTCAAATTTTGTGAATGAAAAATGGACCTACATTTTTCTTTGAGAAAATTGTCATTCTTAAATTGAATGATTAAAAAAACAGATCACTAAAGAAAAGTATATATAACATTGCCAATGAAATTTACGTTAGGAATGTCAGGAAATGAACGTCTAACACAGAGATGTAAAAAAAGACTAACATAAGACTAGCCAGAATGCTCAGAAAGAAGTTCTTCAGAAAAGGGTTTGATTTTTAAACACATTAATAGTTAACTTTCAAAAACTTTCATCTAGATGAAGAGATTGTGGGAGCAGCTTATTAAACAAATGCACTTCACTGATTTATAAAAATACATTGTTTTTGTCTTTAAATTGACATCTAATGTCTTTACAAGTTAACCTATTTACAAACCCATTATTTTTCTCATATTACTTTTCCTATATACATTAAATGTTGTATATTTTGACTTGTTTTTTAAGTTGCCCATTTTAGACAAACACAATTTCACATTTTCTAAGTGCTAATTTTGTTTCACAGAGGGATATGCAACCCAGATGCAACTAACTCTGTCATTAAGAGACAATGTTTTGTCTTGAGCTGTGAATTATAAAATGATATGGAAACAGCAGAAGCTATAAATTCAGGGGATCTGCAATTTTCAACCACTTTCAACCACTACATAATAAGTAGTCAGAATGTTTGCTTTGTTTTCTGGCCAACACCCAGCCTTCACATAGAGATTACAGCTCTATATTGATCTATTTACTAGAATAAATCATAGAAGTCTTTTTTTTTCCTCTCTTCTTTTCTCTCAAGAGTGGTTTTCAATACTGTTGTTTGGCAGAAATTGGTTAGTGAATGATATGTTGATACACATGTTGGTTGCTTGGGGAAGTGCCTCATAGAAACTTATGAATAAACGTTTTGGTGAAACATCTATGAAGCTCACAGTTCCACAAAATCCAACCTCTGCAGTGTATTTTTAGTGGGTCAGTTAATATTGAATCATAGTCAAAATTCTATGATGGTTTAATTTAAGATAGAAACAAAAAGGCTTGTGTAACATAAAATATTATTATAAGTAGAATAATATCCTAACAAGTTATGTTTTTGGCAATGATATTTACTATTACTATTTCTATGATTTTCCTATTAATATTTTTGACATCAACCTTCCTTTTTCTGTTATATCTATTGAAACTCATTAATAGTTATATAAATATCCACTTGAGTGAATTATTTTAAACAGGAGAAGGGGAAAAATCAAGTCTGTTATTTGGAAGGTGACTTAGTCTGTGTGTGTTGCTACCAAGAAATACCTAGGGCTGGGTAATTTATCATACGGAGAGGTTTTCTTGACCAAGTTTTCTGAGAGCAGTTTGAGAAGCATGACTACAACATCTGCTTCAGGTGAGGACTTCAGGCAGTTCCACTCCTGGCAAAAGTCAAAGGGGGGGGGCTGGTGTGTGTAGATCACAGGAAGAGAGATGAGGTAAAAGAGAAAGAGAAGGTAGATACTGGGCTCTTTTCAATAACCAGGTCTCCAACCAAGAGTGAGAACTCACCCACCAAGAAAATGACACCAAGTTATTGAAGAGGAACCTGTCCCCATCAACCAAACACTTTTCCCCATGGCTCACCTCCAACATTGAGGATCAAATTTCAACACGTGACTTGGTGGGGACAAACAAACCATATGGAAACCTTAGCAAAGAGAGCAACAATATTATATTTAAATTGCTCATAAAGGTAACATAGACTTCAATATGTCTGAGATTATGATGCCTGGAATAAAGTTTTGTTATATAAATTAGGTCTCATTATAGTACTATACTAAATTCTATGGAATAGAATAATCTATTATGTAACATAATAACAACAAATAACATGTAATTAGCTTTTTTTTAGGCACTATGATAGACATTTCATAAGCACTTATATAATTTTATTAAAAAATTAAGTGGTGTATCCTGATTTTATAGAATAATAATCTCCCATGGCTAAACGTTTATTACGTATCAGAATAAAAATTTGAACATAAAGACATTTTTAGCAATTGAAAGAATCACAAAGCCAACTTGCTCTCTGGCTTTGCTTTGAACAATACAGGGAAGAACAAAGTTGATAGTGGTTTATAAAGGAACCTCAAATCCGCCTTCTATTTATTGCCTAGAATATACTTATCACTTAGGCAACCCCACACATATGTGCTTTGATTTATTTAGCCTCTTAATTATGCCCATGTAAAAGTATTTCTTTTATTCCTGAAGCTGCATTAGACCAGAGTCATCCCTTTCTTCTTTCATTGTTCCTCATCCATGAACATAGATGGGCTTAATTCTGGAGTTTTCTTATTTGGGGGATTTAGTAACAATGATGCATTTTGCTGGGTAAGATTCAAGCTTCTAAAACATATTTATTGTACAATTCAATCCCTTCCAAGAGGGTAGCCATGTAAAAATGTACAGAATTTTAACAATGATAGAAGAAAACAGCGAGTAAAATGTTTATAAAGCAATAAATAGTAAGAAGAAATGAACATCATTCACAATTCATCCTTTATCTTTTAGGAATGCTATTAAAAATTGCATTCACATGTTTACATAAATCTTCCTCATTGCCAGAGAAAACTAGATTCATAGCCACTTAACCTGTGACATTTAAACTCAAAATTTGTCTGTATGCGCCTATTATTCTGTCCCCTGTTTTCTCTCCCAAGGAAACCTAACCCTTCCATCAAGTCATCTGTCTAAAACAAAGGAAATCTGATAATTAATTAGATGTTATCACAACCAGTTATAATTATATGTTTAAAGGGAAGACAATTATAGTAACCCCAAAGATATTTGTAAAGCACGTTATCTGGAAAATGGTCTTTTTTTTTTTTTTTTTTTTGAGAAAGAGTCTCACTTTATTGTCTTTGGTAGAGTGTAATGGCATCACAGCTCACAGCAACTTCAAACTCTTGGGCTTAAGCAATTTTCTTGGCTTACTATCCCAAGTTGCTAGGGACTACAGGTGCCTGCCACAACACCCGACTATTTTTAGAGATGGGGATCTGGCTCTTGTTCAGCCTGGTCTCGAACCGATGAGCTCAGGCAATCCACCTACCTCAGCCTCCTAGTGTGCTGAGATTACAGGTGTGAGCCACCATGCTTGGCCTGGAACATAGTAAATTTTTGTAAGCATTAGTTCTTCTCTTAACTTCTAGAAGGAAAGAAAGAACATGCAACTATAACTTAATTTGTGTGCCATATTGACAATGTGTTCTTTTACATATTCTTATGTTTTCTACTATCTTCCCACCTATTCCACATTGATACTTGAGAAACATTTTTTTTTTAAAGAGATACTTTTTCCTTCATTGGGGGAAATTTCTTTTTATAGTATGTTTAATTATTTTAAGAATTCACTTTATTGTAATGACTCTGGTATTTAAATGTTTCAACTCTTTCTTTTACCTTTTATAACTATAGGGATGTCTTCCAGATAGGAATTTTCTAAAATCATTTCTACTTCAATCTTGATTGTTAAATTAAATATCGACTGTGTTATTAGAGTTTATATCTTAAATTCTATTTAATCATTCCTTCCCCTTGCAGGTAATTGTTCTAGTTCATCAAAATTAAGCTTGACAAAATATATCCATTCTTTTTAAGAATTCAAGTTAACTTTTATTTAGTAAAAGAACCAAATGAGCTCCAATTACAGGCAGGAAACAAGTATTACTGAAGTACCAAAAACTTGTTTTCATTTACATAACTTTATTATTTCTGCTACTCTATTGCTATTGGAATTTATATTCCTAATTCTAAAGAAAAAAGTACTTCAAAACTATTATTTGGCATCATTGCATTATTATCAGTGATAAATTATGTAAAATATATTAGATAAAATTTCAAGCTAGAAAAAAATGGGAAAAAGTTAAATATGCCTCTATAACATAGCTAATATATATAGGAAATTTCTGTATTTTCCAAGAAAATTATAATTTATGTAATATATAATAAAAATATATAACAATTACTCTATAAAAATTTAACAGGAAGTTATATATATTTCTCTGGGACATATATGCCTGTGCATATGTACACACACACACATACACACTCTTGCCAGTTATAGTAAGTTAAAGAAGAAAATTGCTATTAAAAATCCTCTATTCATTAATTTTATTTCATAGTTTTATATCTTCAAAGTTATATAGGGTTTTAGTCCATCTAGCTGCTACAACTAAATATGTGTACTGATTAATTTACAAACAATAAATTTGTTTTTCAATTTTCAATAGTTTTGGAAGCTGAGAAATTCAAAATCAAAGCATCTACCATGTAGCAGATGAGAACTCATTTTAGCTCTGTGCTCACGTGGTAGGAAGGCAAACAAGCTCCCCAGTAATGCTTTTGTAAAGCCACTAATCCCATCAAGAGCGTTTGCTCTCACGGCCTGATTGTCTCCACAAAGCTCCCACCACTTCACATCATAATCTTGTGGGTTAAGATTTCAATACGAATTTTAAGGGCATTCATACCATAGCAGAAAAGTAAGGACTACTAAATATATAAATACATAATTTTCATTAAAATTGTTTACATGTTTTTGCATTATTTCCTTCCCACAAATCCATATAGTTACTCTTACTATGGTTATAAAAATGCCCCCCACCCTTTTTTCCAGTGACAATCCTTTGTTCACCTTACTTTCCATTACATTTGTCTACACCAGAAGAACATACGTGGTCCACAGTAGTTAGCCAATATATGTTAGTTATTTCTCAAAAATGTAATGTTGAAGAAGATATATCGATTGACAAATGCCCAAGGGAAATCTTGAACTTCTTATAAAACTAACCAATGAAGAAATATATAGCCAGTAGTTAAAATGGAATCAACATTAATCTAGAGAATTCAATAATTTAATTTTAATGACATTTGACAGGGAAGACTAAGTCAGTCTATGAACTGATTCTCAATCCCACAGGACTCTTCGAAACTTTTCCATAAGATTTATTTCTCATAGGAAATCTAATTTGATATGCCTTAAGGTTAGCAAAAATGAGGAGAATAAATTGTTTTAGTGCCTAGACGTTTTTCCTTTCATGTAAGTTCTTAATATCCTGGTCAGAAACCATGCCTAATTATGTGTTCTCTGCAGCACATGGACCTCAATAAATGTTAACTGACAACAGTAACCAAAAGTATTCATGTTCCCGGTCTCATGCCTTACAGGGTGGCAATACTCCTTGACAACACATTATAAATAAGCCAGAGTTTTCCTACCCAATCAAAGGGGAAATAGTGCAAAACCAATTCAATAGTCTTTGACTTGAGGTATTTGTGTCCTGTTTGTAGCAGGTAATTCTTAAATGATTATTTTCCTTGAAAAGTCAGGATTAGAATCTTGTTTAACACTTGACCTCTCACGAAATGCTCACTGCAGCTCTAACTAGAAAGCATTGGAATAAAAGTTGTTATCTAATTATATTTGAACTTGTCCTTTTTGCAGTGACAGAAATCACTCTAAGGTTTGCAATTTTTATATTATATATTATAATGATTTTGAAGATGGAATTTATTTTCTAACATGAATCTGTGCTTAACATTAAATAAACATTAAATTTATTTTCTAACATGAGTTTGTGCTTATATTAAACATATAACTAGTTATAAATTTGGATTTATGAGAAAATGCCATTTTTGCTTTCTTTTAAAATGCCAGCAATCAAAGACACTTTACTGTAAATATACACTGATGTATATGTATATATGTAGAAAAATTATTAGAAATAAAATTTTTATATGCATTTGCATAAATCCATGAATCTAGAAATGTCTATTTCAACTACCATAGATCTCATGAATATTTCAGCCTTTTTAATAGTTTGTAGTAGAATATAATCAAGTTTTAAGAGCAATAAAATAGAATATAGAGTAATTTCTACTGAAATAGGTATATATAAAAGTCCAAAAGTTGTAGCTTAAAACTTATAATTCACTACTATACAAGTTTAGACATTAAAGGATTATTTCAGTGTAATTATGCCTCTAGAATAATACATCCTAAATAATTAATGAAGGTAATTGGAGATTTGCAAACTATAATTGCTCTGTAATTTATTTATACAGATAAATAAGAAACACTTGTAAAAAGTAATCCACAAGTAAATCAGTCTAAAATTCAATTGTCTTGAAATGTGATTGTACCTGAATATTATTATGCAGAATTTCATTTATGTTGAATACCTGGGTCAATATCATTTATACAATTTCCCTAGCTTTGTTGAAAAGATGTAAGGCTCACATTTCCTTGAGGAAGTTAAATCAGCATTATTGATGCATCCATTCATGTATCAACATATATTTGAGTGACATTATGTAGAAAATATTGTAAAAGTGGCAGGAATATGAAATGGGTAACAATTCTTTCCTTAATTCAGATGGCCATTACATAAATTTTCTTCTCTGGAGCTAAATGTGCCAGATTTATATTTCTATATCTTCATAATAACCCAGATAAATATATAGAGAACAAGATATCCAATTACAAATAAAGAAATTATTTTCTTTATTTTTCTTAAAGAGACTAAGAGACTTGACGAAGACATAACTTCTGACATAGGGCTCTTGAATTCTCAGATAGTACTTAGTTTGCTCCACCATACAGATTTTATATTCATATAATCATAAAGATTTCCGAGTCTTCTAGAAATCATTTTGTGTATATATATACATTAATTACATATTAATTTTATATTTAATTGTCGTGTCAGTAATCAAAGTGGAACCAACAGAGAAAAAGATCTGAATTAGAATTATTCTGATTAAGGATGTTTGCTGAACATGCTTTTATTTAAGTGTTTTCTTTTTTATATTATCACAGTGGGTTAGTTGTGAAAAATAACTTATAGAAATGAGAGAAAAAACACTGGTAATTTTTCTGTTATGATAGTTATTGTCAATTTTTTGCTTACACATAAAGAGTCTCTTTAACATAAAAAGCAAAATGGTACGATTAAATAAAGAGGTTAAAACTTTCATATATCCTCATAATATGACTGGGTCTGTTTCTGGTAATTATAAAGGGTAAGCCAAGGCACCCTGGCCTAATGTGTGATTTTCACTCAGGTGATGGGATGTAAATGTCTTCAGCTTCTTGTGAGGAAGATTTAAACTATGTGAATGTTCATAATCTGTTTTTTTTTCCTGTAAATGTTGTATTTACAAACTGCTGAAATCACAGAACTGAAAGAATAAAATACCAATTTAATTCCACCATGGCAGGGAAGTGTTGGAGAAAGTACAATGCGAATTCACTCCTTCACTCCAGATCCAACCACCTTCCCCCCACCCTCAGTTACAATAAAGCATTGTTTCTTCTGGGTTCTCATCCTTCTCAAAGCCTGCAATTCTGATCTTACATAGCCATAACACTATGGGTTAGCCCCTGGGTGCCATAACAATGAATTGGTGGCTTAAAACAATAGAAATGTATTCTGCCACAGATTTGGAGATTAGACACGTTAAGAAAATGTCAGCAGGGCCATACTTCCGCCAAGGGCCCTAGAGAAGAAACTTTTCCTTGCCCTCTCTTAGCTTCTAGAATTTGCTCTTGGGAGCTTTTCGTCTTGTACACACATCACTTCAGTCTCTGCCATTGTGATCACCTGGTATTCTTCATTGTGTGTCTGTACCTCTTATCCTTTTCTTTTTTTTTTTTTTGAGACAGAGCCTCAAGCTGTCACCCTGGATAGAGTGCCGTGGCATTGAAGCTCACAGCAACCTCCAATTCCTGGGCTCAAGTGAGTCTCCTGCCTCCGCCTCCCAAGTAGCTGGGACTACAGGCGCCCGCCACAACGCCCGGCCATTTTTTGGTTGCAGCCGTCATTGTTGTTTGGCGGGCCAGGGGGCTGGATTCGAACCCCCCAGCTCAGGTGTACGTGGCTGGTGCCTTAGCTCGTTGAGCCACAGGCACCGAGCC
>CAUYON010132789.1:0-13814 GCA_963573935.1 Arctocebus calabarensis
CGCCTGTAGTCCCAGCTACTTGGGAGGCGGAGGCAGGAGACTCACTTGAGCCCAGGAATTGGAGGTTGCTGTGAGCTGCAATGCCACAGCACTCTATCCAGGGTGACAGCTTGAGGCTCTGTCTCAAAAAAAAAAAAAAAAGAGTGCACATTCAGGTATCACTTGTATAGTTTGTCTGTTTGTTTCTAGAGAAATTTCCTTTAAGGTGTAAAGGAGAGTGATAGAAGAAAGAAGGGATGAATGAAAGAAAGGAATGGAGAGAGCAAGTGAATGAGAGAGAGAGAATTGAAGGAAGGAAGGATAAAGTGAGGGAGGGCCAAAGGTAGGGAAAGAGGAAGGAAAACAAAGAAAGATAAAGTGACTAAACTTCGTTGCTCCCACCTATAATCCTAGTCTTCTGGTAGGCTGACATGAGTGGAGTTCTGGAATGAGGAGGTGCTGAGAACGGGCAGAGCAGTACTCAGATCCTGTCTCTACTAAAATTTAAAAAATTATCTAGGGCAGAACCTGTGGCTCATCGAGTAGGGTGCCAGCCCCATATACTGAAGGTGGCAGGCTCAAACCCGGTCTTGGCTGAACTGCAAACAGAAAAATAGCCGGGAATTGTGGTGGCTGCCTGTAGTCCAGCTACTCGGGAGACTGAGGCAGGAGAATTGCCTAGGCCCAGGAGTTGGAGGTTGCTGTGAGCTTTGTGATGCCATGGCACTCTACAGAGGGTGATAGAGTGAGACTATTTCTCTACAAAAAAAAAAAAAGAAGAAGAAGAAGAAGAAGAAAAATTAGCTAGACATTGTGAGAGGCATCTGTATTCCTAGCCACATGGGCGTCTCAGGCAGGAGGATTGCGTCAGTCCTGGAGTTTCATGTTGCTATGATTTAGGCTGAGACCACTAAAGACTAGCCTGGGCCACATACGGAAGCCATATATCAGAAATACCCATGCACACAACTATGCACTGACAAACCAACAAAGAAACAAACATTTTTATCATCCAAAAAGGCCGGAATTACCTTAATGGTTCAAGCAAAGTATACATGCTTAAGACCTGTGAAGCTATGACCAAATTGAGGCTGTAGTCAGGCGTAGTAAATTTGTAAGCTTCTCTCAAATGGATGTTGATGGGTAGGTGTCAGACAGGTCCTTGAAATAGCATCCTTTGGGTGTTGCCTGTGGCTCAATGGGTAGGGCACCAGACCCATATTACAAGAGTGGTGAGTTTGAACCCAGCCCTGGACAAACTGCAAGAATAAATAGCACAATGTTGTGGAGGACACCTGTAGTTATAGCTACTTGGGAGGCTGAGGGAAAGGAATCACCTATGCCCAGGTGTAGGAGCTTGCTGTGAGCTGTGATGTCACATCACTCTACCACGGGTGACAAAGTGAAACTTTGTCTCGAGGAAAACATAAGGAACGTCCCACTATAGTGATTCCATATATTTTTGTCACCTATGATGCAACTTGAGTCACACTGTTGTACAAAACCTCAACTGTTGTGTCAGTCTAGTGCCAGGAATCTCAACTTTTAATAGAATCAATAATGCACTAGTGGAAGAACTTGTCACTGTCTGTGGATGGAGGGCTAAGAAGTGTGCTGGTTCAAACAGTTGAGGGACCCCAGTTGAAGTGTGCAGAAAAAGCCACTTAGTATTTTTGACCAAAAGCCTGTATCCCTGGACATTACAGTCTGAAGTCACTGTCGTCACTGTGCATAACATCACAATGGGTGTTGCCCTGGTTTACCATTTTTAAGCTTAATCTTATTCCTTCTAGGCATGTGTAGTGGCTATTGGGCTTTTTCGTTCAGTTCCAACTGTTACAAAACAGTTGGGTTCATTAAAGGTACTCTCTTGAAATCTGGTTAGGCAATGTGTCCAGTAGTGTACTCCATACCTGCAGTTAATTATGGTGATCATGGGAAATATCTGCCTATCTGGAAAGTTCCAAAATTCCTGACCTCTGGGCCAGGTGTGTCCAAACTCTTGGCTTCTTAGCCATATGGGAAGTGGAAGAATTATGTTGGGCCACACGTTCAATATACAATGACTCCTGGTATCATAACTCACAACAATCTTCACATGTTGTCAAAAAATGAATCTATTCCATCAGTTGGGTCTCTTGGTGCCTGTGTAACATCTGGCTGTTTTTTTTATCCTTCAGAGAAGGGGATCTCACTAGTTCTCAGGCTGGTCACCAATTCAGAAGGTCAGACAATTCAACTGACTGGGCCTCCATAAGTGCCACAATGACAGGCATGAAGCACCACCACTGGCCACACACCATAGTTTGAAAATTTTCCCTACTTCCAGGTCTGGAGTTTCAGCTCACATCTGTAATCCCAGCACTCTGGGAGGCAGGAGAGGATGGTCCAAAATAACTGGACACTGTGAATGGGGCATGTGGACTCCCAGATGCTCAGGAGGCTGAGGTAATAAGATCTGTTGAGCTCTTGGGCGGCAGTCATGGCTCAAAGGAGTAGGGCACCGGTCACATATACCAGAGGTGAAAGGTTACAATATGGGATCCAGCCAAAAAACTGCCAAAAAAAGAAGAAGAAGAAGGAAGATCTGTTGAGCCCAGGAGATTGACATTACAGTTAACTATGATGATCTCAGAGCCCTCAACCCAGGGGAAAGAGTAAGATTCTGTCTCAAGGAAAAAGAAAATGACAACTTCAGTTGGAATGATTTGCCTTCCATGCCAATTCATGGTAGCCTTTGTGTGAGCAGGGAGATAGGGTTGAGTGTCTCTCTGGTATAAGCACAATCTCAGTACTTCTTATGGTGTGAGACTTTTGAGTATTCACGTTTTGGAAAACATTCTGAAGTAGCTTTATATGAATAAATTGTGCACTGTTTGCAAGCATATAATTCTGTGTTTCTTAGTATAGACAGAATTGTACAGTTATCGTCACAATCTAATTATAAAGCATTGTCTTCTCCCCACACACAACGAACGTCAATACCTACAAATAGTCACTTTCATCTTCCCCTCCACCTTCCCCCACCTGCCCTCTACTGCTAGCAGACAGTTAGCCCTCTCTTCATCTTTTTTTTTCTTATTTTTATTTTTAGTTTTTTTTTTATTAAGTCATAGCTATGTACATTAATGCAATTATGGGGTACAATATGCTGGTTTTATATACAATTTCAAATATTTCCATCAAACTGGTTAATATAGCTTTCACCATCTTTTCTTAGTTATTTTGTGTTAATACATTTATACTCTACACTTAGTAGTGGGAAAGGAGGCATCAAACTTCCTAGACTAATTCATTTCTCGATGTTTTCTTCTGAGTTAATTCATACTCTGTGTGGTTTTTTATAACTGGCCTTGTTCCCTTATCATAATGATTTTAAGATTATTCCCATTGTAACATAAATGTGCACTTCATCCCTTTTGATTATCAAAAACTATGCCATTGTGTAAATATAGCACATTATATGTATCTAATCATCTGTAAATACCATTAGTAGTCATGAAGATGTTCCCGTCTCATCTAAGATTTTTAAAATTTTTTATCAAGAAGATATGTTGCCTCTGTCAAAAGCCTTTTCTGTGTCTCTGGAGGTGATTATGTGGTTTTTCTTATTGATTCTCTTAAAGTTGTGTGTTCTATTCATTGATTTTCCCATACTGAGATACAATGGCAATCTTGGTAATAAATCCCATTTGGAATACATGCATAAAATATGTTGTATGCTACCAGACTTTTCCTGCACCTATGCAGGATATCTCTTATATATTTCATACTGAATGTCTCCCTTTGCCCCAGAAAAATATATTGTTACCATAGGGGGACATTAAGTATTAAATCTTTCTTCCTTTCTTGCAGCTGGAGTAAATGCAAGCTGCTAAACTCAAGTGGTCCTCCTGACATTATCCTTCTCAGAAGCTGAGAGTACACGACCTTGCCATCACTGCTAGGGAAGTTTTGCACTTATGTTTAGGACATGTGGGGTCTTAGTAAGTTGTGCATTCTGGTCTGAAACCCCTCAGCATCTACTAATATTTCTGACTTGGCCTCTGAAATTGCTGTGATTAGAGATGTCAGCTATAGTTCTCACCCATGCTTATGTTTTGGTGATTGTTTTTCTATATTTTCCTCATAAATAGAAACCCTGGATTAAATAATAAAAACTCTGTTCAGCTATAATTCACACACTCCACAATTCACCCATTTAAAGTTTAGAGATCAAGACTACACATTCAGGGATCATTTGTAGAGTCTGTTTGTTTGCTACTAGAGAAGTTTCCCTTAAGGTGTAGAGGAGAGTGAAAGAAGAAATAAAGGAATGAAGGAAAGGAAAAAAATGGAGATTTTGTTTCCAGGGACACTTCTGTTTTCCTTGATCACTTCTAGGAGTTTTGTATTTGAGTCCCCAAGGACTCTATTCCCTTTACCATAGTGCCAAAGAAGATGAAATATCTAGGAGTTTATCTCGAAAAAGTATGTGAAAGATCTCTATAATGAGAACTATGAAACTCTGCTAAAAGATATAGCTGAAGATGTTATCAATTAGAAAAATATGCTCATGGCTAGGAAGAATCAACATTGTTAACATGCCTATTCTTTCCAAAGCAATCTACAGATTTATTTATTTTATTTATTAAGTCATATACATAGAGATAATGAATATATTTATGCATAGGTGGGGTACAATGTTTTGGTTTTTTATACAAACTGACGTGTTTACATCAAACCTGTCAACATAGCTTTTTTGATTATAGTGTTAAGACATTTATGTTCTACACTTGACAGAGTTGACTTGTACCCTTGCAATGTTCTCCATACTTGTGGTACTGCTGTTTAACCTCCCTCTATGAAACCTTGCTTCATAGGTGAGTTCAAATAGTTGATTTACTCATATTGAGATAAACTAGAAAACCTGGTAATAAATACAATTGGTGAAACATGTATAAAATATTTTGTATGCTACCAGAATTTTCCTGCATCTATAAGGTATATCTCTTATGGATTTGACCCAGCATTTTCCCCTTTGTCACAGAAATACACAATGGTTCAGAAGCGCCTGTTGCTCAGTGGGTAGGGTGCTGTCTCAATATACTGAGAGTGGCAGGTTAAAGTCTGGCCCTGGCCAAACTGCAACAAATATATAGGTGGGCATTGTTGCAGACAACTGTAGTCTCCACTTCTTGGGTGGCTGAGGCAAGAGAATCATCTAAGCCCAGGAGTTGGAAGTGTCTGTGAGCTGTGGGATGACATGGCACTGTACTGAGGGCAATAAAGTGAGACTGAGTCTCTATGAGAGATAATAATAATGGTAATAATATTGGTACCATTGGAGCTCAAGACAATACAAGTTGCTAACAACAAGTGATAGTCTTAGTTTATGCTTCTCAGCACCTGCTTGTACAGACCAAAGCCACCACTGCTGGGGAAGTATTGCTCTTATTTTTTGGACAAGTGGGGTCTTACTATTTTGCTCAGTCTGGTCTGAAACCCAATATCCTCCAGTGATCTTTCTGTCTTGACCTCTGAAATTTCTGGAATTATGGTTGTGATCTATGTTGCTCATCCATCTTGTGTTTTGGTGAAGGTTTTTCTTGATAATCCTCATAGATAACAGCCCAAAAATTAAAAAATAAAAACACTATGCAAATGTAATTCACAATTCATCCATTTCAAGTATAGAGTTCAAGACTACACATTCAGGGAACACTTGCAGAATTTGTTTGTTACAAGAGATTTTCTCTTACGGTGTGTAGTAAAGAGATAGAGGAATGAAGGAATAAAGGAAATAAAAGAATGCAGAGACCAAGACAATGACACAGAGAGAATTTAGAAAGGAAGGATAGAGTGACAGAGAAGCAAACAGAGGGAAGGATGGAGGGAAACAAGGAAAGAGAAAATAACCAACCTTGGTGGCTCACACCTATAATCCAAGCCATCTAGCAGGTTGAGATGAGTGGAGTTCTTGAACAAAGGGTTTCTGAGAATGGACTGAGGAAAAGTCAGATACTGTCTCTACTAAAAAGTGAAAACTCTCCCTACCCTTGCCCCTTTCCCTATATTCTTGTGTTATAGTTGTGTTATACCATTCATATGACAGCTATAAATTAGCTTCATAGTAGAGATGAGTACTTTGGATACTTTTTCTTCCATTCTTGAGGTTGGGGCGGAGGGAGGGTAATTGGTGGGGCCACACCTATGGTGTATCTTAGAAGGGTACAGGCAAACCTTGTTTAATGCCAAATACAAATGTATTCATATAATAACAGAGAAATTGTCAGGAAGGCTATGTTAATCAGTTTGATGAAAATAGTTAAGATTGTATATGAAACCCTCACATTGTACCCCTTGATTGCATTATTGTACACAGCTGTGATTTAATGATAAAGATAATAATAAAAAAAAGTGAAAACTCATCGAGGCATTGTGACAGGGACCTGTAGTCCTGGACTCATGGGAGTCTCAGGCAGAAGGATGGCTGGAATCCTGGAGTTTGAGGTTGCTATGATCTACACTGAGGCTATGAAAAACTAGTCTGGGCCTCATATGTAAAATATATCTCAAAAATACCCATATGTGCACAGATGCATAGACAAAGCAACAAACCAACCAACACAGATGATCATCATCTAGAAAGACCAGAATTACCTTGATGTTTCAAGAAAAGTAAACATGCATAAGACTTGTGAAACTATGATGAAACTGAGACTGTAGCCAAGCTACAGTAAATTTGAAAGCTTCTCTCAAATGGATGTTTTGTAGTAGTAGTCAAATGGGTCCTTGAAATAGTGCTCCATGGGCATGCCCCTGGCTCACTGTGTAGGGCACGGGAACCATATATCAAGGGTGGTGAGTATGAACCCTGCTCCATCCAAATTGCAAGAAAAAATAGCAGGGTATAATGGTGGGCTCCTGCAGCCCCAGCTACTCAGAAGACTTATACAAAAGAATCGCCTAAGCTTAGGACTAGGAGCTTGCTGTGAGCTGTGATGCCATACCACACTACTGAGTATCATGAAATAAAACGCTGTCTCCAAAAAGAAAAAAAATAGGGTCCTACTTCAGTGTCTCCCTAAAGTTATGGCATCTGTGATGCAGATTGAGTCACAATGATATATAAAATCTCAACTGTTCTGTCACCCTAGATCCTGGAATCTCAACCATCAATAGAATCAATAAGGCACAAATGAGAGATCACTTCTCTGTCTGCGGATGGCGGGAGAAGGGCCCTGGTTCAAACTCTTGAGGGATACCAGCTGAAGTGAACAGAAAATGAGAATTAGTATCTTTGACCAGAAACCTGGATCCCAGAACATTACAGGATGAAGTCACTACATGGTCACCGTGGATGACATCACAATGGGTATTTCCCTGGGTTACCATGTTTATGCTTAACTTTATTCCTGCTAAGCATGTGTAATGGCTATACAGGTTTGTCATTAGGTTAAAGATCATAGAAACAGTGAGGTTCTGTTCTCTACACTCAATTATTGCTTCAAAATTTTGTTTGTATAGCCAGTGAAGGAATTAAAGAACCCTTCCTTTCCTTTTCATATCATGGATTTCTAAGCAAGTGGAAGGATATGGTGTATACCGAGTGCTGCCCTAGGATGTGATACACCAAGAACCCAAGACCAGATTTCGAACAGTGATTTCACAGTTCTGACAGGTATGTCACATAATTTTCCGTTCTACTTTTCCTGAGATTTTATTTCTTTCTCTAGAATAGGCTTGTTTTGGAAGGTAGCTGTCCTACTGAAGGTCCTCCCTCAAAATCTGGTTAGTCAATGTGTCCAGTGGTGTACTCCATACTCGCAGTTATTTATTCTGATCCTGGGAAATATCAGCATGTCTGGAAAATTTCAATATTCCTGACCTCTGGTCTATGGGTTTACAAACTTTTTATTTCCGGGACACATAGGAAGTAGAAGAGTTATTTTGGGCCACATGTTCAAAACACAAACACTAATGAAACCTTATAAGCAAGAAAGAGAAGTTGGCTTAACTGTGGTAATATATTCCACCATGGATATGTACAATAATACCGATATAATCACTATGTGTTACTGGGTCTGAGGATGGGACACCCCTCAATGCCCCTGATAATGTAATTTCTTAAGTAGAGCTCAATGACTTTTGCCACACATGACTGCAATATTTGGTTCATCTGGGAGGCCAAGGTGGGCTGGTCCCCTGAGCTCAGGTGTTGGAGATAAGGCTAAGAAACAGCAAGATAACCTCAGCCCCAATCACACCCCTGGTTTGTACTAAAATAGAAAAGGTTGCCAAGGGTTGTGACCCTTGCCTTTAGTCCAGCTGCTCTAGAGGCTGAGACATGAAGATTCCTTCATCCCACAGTTGGATGTTGTTGTGTGATAGGCTGATGCCATGACACTATAGCATGGACAACAGAGTGAGAGTCTATCTCATGAAAAATAATGAAATAAAGAAAAAGAAAGAAAGGAAGGAAGGAAGGAAGGAAAAAAGAAAGAAAAAAAGAAAGAGAGAGGAGAGAGAAAGAAAGAAAGAAAGAAAGAAAGAAAGAAAGAAAGAAAGAAAGAAAGAAAGAAAGAAAGAAAGAAAGAAAGAAAGAAAGAAAGAATGAATTTGATAGGGGGAGTTTCTAAGAGCCACAATATGAGTAGTTCAGTAGGTAGATTGAATATGGGACTAAATAAAGGAGAAATTTATTGTGGCCCCTGGGGCAGGGAACAATGAGTCAGGACAAGTGCATTTGATAGAGGTTCGTTAGCATATTTCCAGTCGATCTGATGGGTAGATGTTCTTTAGTGATATCTGGTCCTGGGGTTTGAACTGATATTATGGTCCTGGGGTTCAGACTGCAAGGGGAATATTGATCTAGATTTAAGGAGCTCAACAGAAGAGGTGTATCTTTTAGCGTGCATAGGAAAAGCCTGATTTGAGTCAAGAGGTTATTGTGTGCACAGCTTCCATTGACTACAAGAATCTAGGATATCAAAGATTTAGAGTTATATAAACCCAAAGGGTGGATTTATAGAAGTTGTAGGAAAACAATTTTCTTATGAGATAATAATTTCTCTGGTTGACATTTAATTTAGGGGAAAAATTTCAACTCTAGAGCCATGGTCAAGGGTAAAAATGAGAGATAAGTTCCCTACCAATGGATTTCTCCATTTACGTATTGAGACAGAGTATCATTTTGTTGCCCTTGGTAGAGTGCCCTGGTATCATATCTCATAGCAAACTTCAAGTATTGTCATCAAATGAACCTATTCCCTTCAGCTGGAATGCTAGGCCCCTGCATAACATCTGGCCATTTTTTATTCTTCAGAGATAGGGTTCTCACTAGTGCTCAGACTGTTCTCCAATTCATAAATTTAGATAATCCAACTGACTAGTCTTCCATAAGTACCAAGATGACAGGCAGAAAACACCACTGCTGGCCACCAATCATAGTTTGAAAAATATCCCAAATTTGAGGTCAGGAGTGGTGGTTCACACTTGTAATGCTGACACTCTGGGAAGCAGAAGTGGGTGGTCCAAAATAACTGGGCACTGTGGGGCATCACATGGATTCCCAGATACTCAGGAGGCAGAGGTAATAATATATGTTGTATACTGTTATTTGTGGCCATTATCTCTCCCTGTGGACTGGAGATTCTGTTGTAAGTTGTCTTCAGTTAGTCATCACACCCCACTCCCCCTTCTTCTTATTGAATGTAAAACTCGGAGTTAGGAAAAATAGCCAACCCAATGATTTAGCAAAACAGAAGACACATTGAAATAAAATGAACCAATAAACAAACAAAAAACCTATTGTTCCAGGAGAGCTGAGGTAAATGTTTATCCTGTCCACCATCATACTCCACCTCCTAGACCCTGCTGAACTGTTGATTTCATTGATCTCAAAAAATCTTCACAGGTAGGTTTCACAAAGTCTATCTGCAACAGTTCCTGTGAAGTGTGGAATATTCTGGACCAGTTTTGGGTGCAAGATGGCTTCCCGCAGGTGAAACTCAAATCACCACACATGGCCTGAGGGAAAAGTTGTGTGTGGCAGTGGTCATTCCTTAAAGTTCAAAATATGTCTTCTTCCTAAGTGTGATCCTTTTCCCCTGCTTTTGTCTCCGGCCATGTAGCCCTGGTGGTGCCACTCCAAACAGCTTCCCCTTCTGGCAGCCAAATTCTTCTCAGGAGTGCAAAATTCACCAATCTTTCTACACAACACCTAGTTTCTGCATGAAATGGGAATTGTAGTCTTCCATGAGGAAGGGGCTGGATGACTCCAGCTGCCACTTCAGCAGCAGAACAGAAATTTTTCTGGGAGACTCCACAGCTCCACAGCTCTCCACAGCTTGGATTACATTCCAAGTCCAGCAATCCATCACTTTGCTGCACAACCTAAACTGCCTGTCTTCACTAATATTGCATGCTGGGAAAGATCTAGCCCACTCACTCTTACCTGTTGTTCTGGGAGAGGTGAACTAAACATCTATTCCTTCCCCCAACATGCTCCACCTGCCAATTTACAGATCTCATGCAACCACTAATAAAGTACTTCTGACATACTTTAAACATATGGAATAATTAGTACTTTGTTTTGTATGGAAACAGAAAAAACCTTGAACAGCCAAAACATTAATCAGAAAAAGAAAATCAGGAGGTATCATGCTACCAGACTTCATATTATACTATAAATCTATAGTAATCAAAACAGCATGGAACTGGCACAAAAATAGAGAGGTAGATGTATGGAACAGAATTGAAAACCAAGAGATGAATCCAGACATTTATCATCATTTGATCTTTGATAACCTTATGAAAAATACAAATTGGGGGAAAATTCCCTGTTTAACAAATGTTGCTGGGTGAATTGGCTGTTGAGTTGTAGAAGACTAAAAAAGGACCCACACCTTTCTCCTCTAAAAAAAAAAAAAAAAAAAAGACTCTTACTGGTTAAAGGACTTAAACATAAGACATGAAACTATGAAAATTTGTGGAGAGAGTTAAAGGGAAAAACTTCAAAAAATTGGCATGGGAGAATATTTTATGAGGCAGACTCCTGGGAAATTTAAGCAATATGAAAAAAATACACTACTGGTATCTGATCAAACTAAGAACCTTCACAGACAAGAACATAGTAAGTAAAGCAAGTAGACAACCCTCAGAATGGGAAAGGATATTTGCAGGTTATATTTCTGACAAAGATCTAATAAGCAGAATCCACAGAGAACTCAAACTTATTATTAAGGAAAGAACAAGCTATCCAATTTCATTGTGAGCATCAGACACGAACAGAAGCTTCTCCGATGAAGACAGGTGGACGCTTTAAAGACACATGACAAAATGATCATCATCTATAATCATCAGAGAAATGCAAACCAAAACTACCTTGGGATATCATCTAATTGCAGTAAGAGTAGTCCACATCACAAAATCCCAAAACTACAGATATTGGCATGGATGTGGAGAAAAGGGAAAACTTCTGCACTGCTGGTAGGAATGCAAGCTAGTACCTTACATCTAAATGTAGACCTGCCATTTGATCCTGAAATTCCTCTACTAGGTGTATATCCAAAAGACCAAAAATCAATTGGCAACAAAGACATATGTGCCAGGTTATACATTGCAGCTCAATTCATAATTGCCACATCTTGGTAGAAGCCCAAGTGTTCATCGACCCATGAATGGATCAATAAATTGTGGCATATATTATACTGTGGAATACTATGTGGCATTAAAAAAATATATAGACTTTACTTCTTTTATGTTTATATGCATGTAACTGGAAAATAGTCTTCTTAGTGAAGTATTTCAGGAATGACAAAAAAAAGTCCGATGTACTCTGTACTACTATAAAACCAATATATAATCACTCACACTTTCATGTGAGAGAAAAATGACAACTATACCCCAGAAGGAAAGAGGGAAGGGTTGAGGTATGTGAAGGGAGGGGGATGGTTTGAGAGAGGGAGTCTTAATGTTGGGAACTCACCTATGAAGCATATTGCAAGGGTAAAAGTTAATTCAAATCTATCAAGTATTGAACACAAATATCTTAACATGGTGATTAAGTAAATGAGGCAAAAGCTATGTTAATTAGTAGGATGTCAGCACGCCAATTTATACAAATAATCAACAAATTGCATCCCACAAAAGCAAAAGTTATTCATGATCTATTTATATACGACTTAATAAAAAACAAAGGCAAAAAAAAAAAAGAAAAAAAAAAGTGGAGAGAGCAAGTGAAAAGCAAAAGAGATAGAAAGAAGTTGAGGACGGAAAGATAAAGTGAGGGAGGCATGAAGGGAGTGAGGACAGAGGGAAACAAAGACAGAAAAAAATGACCAAACTTGGTGGCTCACACCTATAATCCCAGCCTTCTGGCAGGCTGAGATGAGTGGAGTTCTTGAAGGAGGGGGCGATGAGAACAAACATAGCAAGTCTCAGACCCTGTCTCTAATAAAAGTTGAAAATTTATGGCTCAGCACCTGTGGCTCAATGGGCTAAGGTGCCAGCCATGTACACCTGAGCTGGTGGGTTTGAATCCAGCCTGGGCCCACCAAACAACAATGATGCTGCAACCAAAAAATGGCTGGGTGTTGTGGCGGGCACCTATGGTCCCAGCTACTTGGGAGGCGGGGGCAAGAGACTCACTTGAACCCAGGAATTGGAGGTTGCTGTGAGATGTGATGCCAGGGCACTCTATCCAGAGTGACAGCTTGAGGCTCTGTCTAAAAAAAAAAAAAAGAAAGAAAATTTATCTAGGTATTGTGACAGGCATCTGTAATCCTAACCACATGGGAGACTCAGGCAGGGGGGTTGCCTGAATCCTGGAGTTTGAGGTTGCTATGATCTAGTCTGATGCCACAAAAAACTAGCCTGGACCACATATGGAAACCATATCTCAAAAATACTCATACAAACACCCATGCACAGACAAACCAACAAACCATCATCTGAAAAGACCAGAATTACCTTGATTGTTTAAGCAAATCAAACATGCTCAAGACCTGTGAGACTATGACCAAATTGAGTCTGTAGCCAGGTATAGTAAATTTGTAAGCTTCTCTCAAATGGATACTTTATAGTAGCTGTTAAACAGGTCCTTGAAATAGCGTCCAACGGGAAGTGCTGGTGGGTCAGTGGATAGGGCACTGGCCCCATATAATGAGGGTGATGAGTTCAAAACTACCCCGGCCAAATGACAAAAAAGTATTGCCAGGTGTTTTGGTGGGTGCCTGTAGTCCCAGCTACTTGGGAGGCTGAGCAAAAGAATAGCCTAAGCAAAGAAGTTGGATATTGCTGTGAGCTGGGATGCCAAAGCACTCTACTGAGGGTGAAAAAGTGAAACTATCTCAATCAAACAAACAACAACAAAAAATCCTACTTAAGTGACTCCAGGCAGTTTTGTAAGCTGTAATAGAGCTTGAGTCAAACTGCTGTACAAAATCTCAACTGTTGTGTCGTCCTTGTGCCAGGTATCTCAACCACCAATAGAATCAATAGGCACAAATGGGATATCATTTCTCTGTCTGTGGATGGAGAGCTAAGAAGTGTCCTGGTTACAAAATCTTGAGGAACAACAGCTGAAGTGAGCAGAATAGTCCACTTAGTAATTTTGGCCAGAAGCCTGGATCCCAGGACATTACCCGATGAAGTCACTACATAGTTACCATGGATGACATCACAATGGATGTTGCCCTGGGTTACCATCTTTAATCTTTTTTTTTTTTAATAATTTTATTGAATCATAATTATGTACATTGGTGCAATCACAGGGCACGATTCATATACATTCAGAAATATTTTGATCATACTGTTACAGATATCCTTCATGGCATTTCCTTGATCACTAT
>CAUYON010132790.1:0-16082 GCA_963573935.1 Arctocebus calabarensis
CACAGAACAGACTGAAGAGCGCAGAGAGATAAGAAGTCAGAGGCGGGGAGTAGGAACAAGTCTTTTTTTTTTTTTTTTTGAGACAGAGCCTCAAGCTTTCACCCTGGATAGAATGCTGTGGGATCACAGCTCACAGCAACCTCCAATTCTTGGGCTCAAGCGAGTCTCCTGCCTCCGCCTCCCAAGTAGCTGGGACTACAGGAGCCTGCCATAACGCCCGGCCATTTTTTGGTTGCAGCCATCATTGTTGTTTGGCGGGCCGGGCAGGATTCGAACCCGCCAGCTCAGGTGTACGTGGCTGGCGCCTTAGCCCATTGAGCCACAGGCGCTGAGCCAAGTTTGTGGGTTTCAATGAAATTTTTTCCCAATACTTCTCAGGGAAACAAAATCAAGGTTACCAAAATGGTCAGTAGTTTTCTAAAAGTAAAATATGAACCTTCACTCACATATTTAAGTTTTTATCTTTAAGATCTGGGGGGAGAAAGACAGTTAAATTGGAAGCTCCTCATAGTGGTTGTAAATTAGGCTGTCCTGTCCTTTGGGGACACTCTAAGAGGAAAGTGTTCTTAGGTTGTATTCTGCATCTCAACACTGTACCATCTCCTTTCATAACTAGTAAGAAAATATGTGTTTTATTAAGTGTTTAGGTATTTAGCATTAGTCTTTCTGATGATAGTTAAAATATTCTGTAACAACTCATATGGTTAACCTCGATCATATATGTATGTGGATGGGTGGGTAGGTTAAATAGGCTAGATATTTACAAATAGAAATTTTCTTTCTGGGTAATTTTTAGCTGCTTTCATTTCATGCCTTTTATTGTTTGTCTGCGGAATCCCCCAAGCACATTGGTTTTGGTTAACAGTCTTAAGAACCAGGGAGGTGTAATTTTCTTATCTCCCACCAACCTCAGGTTGCTTCCTATTTGCATTCTTTGAGAACGTGAGGTGGAACAGAAGTAGTCTCAAAACAAGAATGTCTTAAATAGAAACCTGACTTAAACTATTTTGTTCTGCCTTCATTTCTGCTTCAAGGGCCTGAACTACATAACGTAAAACAGCCTCATTGCTGATTAAAGAGGTGCTATATACACGAACCAGTGTGTTTACACAGATCCACTGTTTCTAAATAGAATGAATGACTAATGTTAGCTACTTTTCTTGATCTAAGTAGTAACCTTTTTAATAAAAATAAAAGTTTGGTTGTAAACTCTCAGAACTCTTATTTTTTTAATAAAGAAACATCATAGTTGATAGCATTGGTTTTATATTACAGATTTTTTTTCCCCCGAAGCCACATCTGAACGAAGCAGTTCATCGTTAATAAACAGTTACTGCATGGTTAATGTGCGCCTGACTTGGTGCTGAGTTCTTTGTTCCACATCGACCCTGTGAGGTAAGAGCTGCCATCAGCTCTGTCGTTTTAGTGAATAGACAGGCGTTAGAATTTAAGCCTTTTGTCCAAGGTCACACAGCTAGCAAGTATTAAAGCTAGATTCAGATCCAGACTGTTGCTCTGACTCCAGGGCTCCTGTTTCTGATGGTAATACAGGTCTCAGGAAAATTTTGTAGAGTAAGCCCAGCGAAGACTATATGTCTCTGACGAGTTTAAGAAATTTTGTATTGATCTCTTAAAAACTCCTAATAAAAATATACATAGAATGCAATGTTAAAAGGCCCAAGTTTAAGGACCATCTACATATTATGTTCTTGGAATATGTACTCAAGAATTTTTAGCAGCTACAAATAACTCCCTATATGAAGGATACTCATCTCTTAATATTAATTTTTTGAAGAAAATCATGGGGAAAAGTGTTAGGAAATTAACACTTCCAAAACTGTTAAGGGTTTTTCTTAAAACTGTTAAAATATCGTTACCACGAGCAAACTCAGTGGGTAGAGTGTGATATTTCTAAGGCTGTGATAGACATTTCAAGGTCTACGTTATGTCTTGCAAATAAATACCAAGAAATAGAAAGGCCTTGAAACTGTTTTGGCGAGCTTCCCTCCCCTCTGGCGGGCCGCAGGTTTGGATTCTGGGAGCTCACAAATTCCAGACACTTCGGGACTTGTCCACTGTTGGCACAGGCAGTGTCTCTGCCAGTTCCTGTGGCCTGAGGATGGTTTCACACCAAACTCTAAGCAGCTTCTGTTTGCTGCTTGGAACTCTCACAAACCTAGTAACTACCATTCTAGAACTAGAGTCCTGGCTCCACATTATTATCCTGAAAAGTTGATGATGAAGCTTTAGAAAATGAAGAGCAGCCCTGTTTGCTGTATTCCGGTGAAGATCTTGGGCCAACAAACATAAAAGGCAAAGGAGGCCAGGATCAGAAAGAGTCTCAGCTAAATTCAGGTAGTTTGGATTGAAGCATCAGGCTCCATGAGGAACAGCATTGCTCAAGAGTTGGCTGGCGGCGGCTGTATCTAAGACTTTGGAAGAGAAGCTTTGTTTTTCTTCAAGAACGAGAGCATTGTGCAAATTATTATCTTTTTAAAACACAAATCAGGCTTGGCACCTGTGGCTCAAGTGGCTAAGGTGCCAGCCACATACACCTGAGTTGGCGGGTTCGAATCCAGCCTGCGCCAAACAACGACGGCTGCAACCAAAAAACAGCCGGGCGTTGTGGCAGGCGCCTGTAGTCCCAGCTACTTGGGAGTTGGAGGCAGGAGACTCGCTTGAGCCCAGGAATTGGGGTTGCTGTGAGCTGTGATGCCATGGTACTCTATCCAGGGTGACAGGTTGAGGCTCTGTCTCAAAAAAAAAAAAGATAAATAAATAATAAAGATGTTAAAAAAATAAAAATAGAACACAAATCAATCTCATAAGACCTTCAAATTTTCCCTTGCATAAAAGGTGATCTTTAGCCAGCAAGGCCTTAAACCTTACCATAGACCACTATTGTCAGCAGAGTGACTGGCCTATTGTAATGACTTACAGGCTTTCTTCTGCCCCTTGACCTTTGCACCTGCTGTTTCCTGTGCCAAAAATGCTGTTCTCATGTCTTTTCCCAAGTCTGGCCCCTTCTCCTTGTTTAGGGAGACCTTGCTGCCTCTGTCACCTTCCCAGACCATCCAGTTTACGTAGCTCACCTGGTTCCCAGGCACAGTCGATCACATCACCCAGTTTACCTCTTCTGTTCATTGCTGTATTGCCAGCTTCTATAATTGGCATTTTTATGAGGCCCTCAATACAAAAGCATGGATGATAAGAGGACAAGTTAATGCTTAATATTTGTGGGTCCTTATGAAAATTGCGAGATGCATAAAAATGTAAAATCCACCCGGATGGAGACAAATGAAGACTTCTCGGCAACACCCATAAGCCAAGCAAGTTGAAACTTGCATGGATGATTCAGAAAGGACTCTGTCAACATGCTTTTTTGGAAGTGAAGTAGTGGACCATAACAGTGTCTCAAACTTTCATAGTAACCTACGTACGTGTCACTTTTTTTATTCTGTGGAGTCGGTAGTTAGATGGGGTTTGATGGAAAAGAATCACTATCTTTTCCGTTTCTCTAGGCCAGTGGTTCTCAGTAGTGTGGTCCCAGCATTGCCTGGAACTGTTGGAAATGCAGATTCTGGGCCCCACTGAGTCATCGACTCTGGGGGTGACCCCTGCGACCCGTGATTGTGCAGGACCGTGGTCTAATGGAATCACCTCCACATCTGCAGCTCTGAAACAGTGCCTGGCGCAGGGCCGGCGGCAAGTGTTTGTTGAGTGAATTAATCCATCCGCCTTCTTTCCTCTCCATCCCCTGCACACCCACAGCTCTGGGTGATGAGTGTTCCAGAAGGGAATGAGTGCTTTCTGAGGACTGAGGGAAACCGTCTGTGCTCTGTAGCACAGACCTTGCTAAATTTAGAAGCCATTCCTCCTTGCTATGCCTTCCTGGCTGCTGCGAGATGCTGATTTGTTTTCATTTGACCCTTGGATTCCTGCAAGTGAGTCCACAGGAGAGAATAATTAGAAGTGGGCTGCAGTCAGTGTTCCGCCCAGAGGGGAACACTGGGGCTGCTCACAGATGGGCCCCTGTTCTGTGCCGCAGTATTGCTTTGGGCCCAAGAGGTTCCTAGCACAAGAGAAACCTTGTGGGGCGCTCAGCCTCGCTATTTTTACTCCCTGACTTCCAAGCCTTGCTTCCTGTTCCCTCAGCAAAGAACAAAAAGCACAAACAAGGAAGAGCCAAAGAAGGACACAGAAGCCTGCAGCCATCGGTGTTGGCCACTGCCTTCAGCAGGAAACCACTGGGAGGGGGAGAGGAGAAAGCCGGGGTGTCCGCCTCTATAGCCTGCCCAGTGGATTTGGAGCTTGAAGCTTCTGGTGGGAAGGTTTACAGCTGTGTGGGCCAGCTGGATGGAGTGGCGGGCTGGGATTTTCAGGAGCAGAGCGAGGGGGACAGGCCTGTGCTGCACATGTCTCATGCCGCTGTACCCAGAGTGTCGGGCGGTTCAGGACTCGGGGGCCCATCCTGGGCAGACCTCGCTGCCGTCACTTGCTGACCTTTGGACTGTGGTCAGGTCAGCTGCCAGTCTCGGTCTCATAGCCTCAGTCTGGCAGTCGTGGGTTTGTTTTCAACCCTTTTTCATTCATCTTATGATTTCCCTGAGCTGTCCATACTGGTTTTCTCAGAACTCTGAAAAAGTAAAATCCATTTCTATATCAGGACACCATTCATCAGCCTGGCTTTGAACACATCTGCTGTCCTCTCTGAGCCCCAGAAATGGGGCTATCGATAGTGCCGCCTCTTTAGGGTAGCTGTGGCCAAACTGAGAGCGCCTATAATAAAGGGGGTGTGACGTAGCACCCAGCCAGCCTCAGTGACCTTGGTGCTGTCGCCAGCTTTTACAAGGTCTGACAATTAAGTTTTGTAGACTGATCTAAGAGAAAAGCTCCACGCACATCATTGCTGAATATCGCTGCGGCCACTTTTGAAGTCCTCCTCTTGGGAAGCCGTGCACTGAGGCCAGTGCCTAGTCCACCCTTCAAAGCAATTTTGGAGCTCTTTGGAATGGCCTTCAGAACTGTCATACAAGGCCATCATACAAGGTCTGACACTTAAGTTCACGAAGTTGCCACCACGTGCTTATGTTGGCAACACTGTACAAACAACTCGGTGAACTTTCATAACCTTGGTATATCTGTGTCTCAGAGCTGTCTTCATGTCAACATGTGTCTGTCTTGCCGAATGGCGTTCATTAGTGTTTTGTGCTGTATGACAATAGCGCTGATGGCTATTCCAGAAAAGAGTTTCAAAATTGCTTTGAAGGATGGACAAGGCACTGGCATTGGTGCAGAGCTTCTCAAGGACATAGAACTTCAAAGGTGACCATAGTGCTATTCAACAATCAGGTATGTAGCACTTTTCCTGAGGATGAGTTTATGAACTTAATTGTCAGACCTCATATAACTTCCTAGCAGTATAATAGCACTTAGGTTTAAACCTTAAAGGACCTGGCATCTACTTTTGCCTCCCAGCCAGGATTGATGTGAGCATTAAATGTGGTATTGTATATATATGAAGACTACTTCAACTTATGGGTGGGGAACTTTTGTCTAATGAAGGCCTCAGTCCCAGAGTAAGGGGAAAATTTAAGATTCTTATAAAAATACAGAGCAACTTCATTAATTTAAGGTTGATTTGTTTTTGAGAGAAACCTTAAAGAGTTTAGTAAATCTGCTTAAAAATTCAGAACACAGACTAGGTTCATGCCTATATTACTGCCACTTTGGGAGGCCAAGGCAGGTGTATCGCCTGAGCTTAGAAGTTCAAGATCAGCCTAAGCAAGAGTGGAGACCTTGTCTCTACACAGAATTGGAAAAATAGCCAGGCATTGTGGTGGGCTCCTCTAGACCAGCTGCTTGGGAGGTTGAGGCAACAGGATTACTTGAGCTTGCTGTGAGCTATGGCATCAGGGCCACTCTACCCAAGGTGACAGAGTGAGACTCTGTTTCAAAAATAAAATAACTAGCTGGGCAGGCAATACCTGTAGTTCAGTGGGTAAGATGTCAGCCACATCTACCCAGGCTGGTAGATTTGAACCCAGCCCAGGCCAGCTAAACAACAATGACAACTACAACTAAAAAGTAGCTGGGCATCGTGGTGGGCACCTGTAGTCCCTGCTACTCGGAAGGCTGAGGCAAGAGAATCACTTAAGCCCAAGAGTTTGAGGTTGCTGTAAGCTGTGATGCCACAGCACTCTAACGAGGGCAACATAGTGAGGCTCTATCTCAAAAAAAAAAAAAAAAACTAGCCAGGCATTGTGGTGGATGCCGATAATAATGATAATAGAATAACAGTGACCATGCCCATCACATGCCAGCCTTTATTCTGAGTGTTTTACACTCTACTCAGGTCTGTTAACAAAAGACTATGACATCTGTGGAGATTGTTTTCTATAAAAAACAATCTGCAGATTGAGGAGACGCAGCCTACAGCATAAATCAGAAGTGCCCTCCACAGAAGACCCCAGGGGGGCGCAGGGGGGCGGCGCTGGTACTTGTTCCTTACGGCCTCTACCTCACAGACGTATTTAGCAGATGGGAGGAAAATCTGAGCACTTTGAGAGTAGTCAGGTGCATGTTCAGCAGGTAAACATGTAACTTTCATCCCATGGGTACCTGGGGGGAGGGCGGGTTAGCATTAAAATGAGATGGAAATTGACTGTAGGACACCAGAACGGTTTGTGCGTAGTCCCCATAGGCTGCCTGGAACTGGCCTGAGGTGTGCGCTGTTTATCAGGTAGGTATGTCCATAAGGCTGATGCCCTGTCCTACCTGAGTTGGCAGCACCACAAGGCAGGGCATTTGGTTTGCTATCAGGGTCATTTGGGAAATTTTGTGGTTGTTTTGACGGTTGTTTTTCAGGAGCTGATTTCTCTTAATTACAGGGAAGAACACCTTGTGGTGGTTATTAACACAGGGATAAATGACCAACCCTCACCCTGCTGTGGCCTTAAGTTCTGTGTCTGGCGTGTCTCATTTTAGCTGCAGGGAGTCTCTTTTTTCTGTCAGCTAACAGGGCGCTCTAACAGCCATATACTATGATGTGTCAGCCAACACTATGATGATTCCTGTTTTACAGGTAGACCTCTGAAGCCCAACGTAGTTGTGTAACTTGTCAAGGACGTTCAGAGAGTGAGTGGCTGAGCCGAGACCCGAAGGTCCCCATAGGGTCCACACTCTCGGTTTCCAGGCCAGATTGCGTAATGCCACACCTGGCTCCTTTGCTGACTCTGTCTCCCTGGAGCCACCAGACGTCTTGAATGAATCCTCTCTTGGGTAGCTTACTGTTCTGGCAGGCCTCAAGTTACAAGCAGGATAGGCTCTGGAGGTTCGTCCTTAACTTGAATTTGTACGTAAGTTGGAAAAAGTACATTTACCTATTACCTATAATAGCCTCTGTTGTAAGCCTCCATCTGTAACTCGGGGACTACTTATAGAGTTTTAAACAAAAACAAAACAACTGAGGCAAAGCATGGTGCCCCAGACCTGTAGCCTCAACATTTGGGGAGGCCAAGGCAGGAGGATAACTTGAGACCTGGAGTTCATGACCAGCCCAGGCGGATGGCACCTGTGGCTCAGTGAGTAGGGTGCTGGCCCTATATACCAAGGGTGGCGAGTTTGAACCCAGCTCTGGCCAAACTGCAACAAAAATAGCCCAGTGTTGTGGTGGACGCCTGTAGTCCCAGCTACTCGGGAGGCTGAGGCAGGAGAATCGCCTAAGCCCAAGAGTTAGTGGTTGCTGTGAGCTGTGATGCCACGGTACTCTACTGAGAGCAACAAAGTAAGACTCTATCTCAAAAAAATGGACCAGCCCAGGCAACATAGATTCCATCTCTACCAAGAAATAAATAAATAAATACGAGTGGGGTACACTTATAGTCCAGCTTCTCAGAAGGCTTGAGCCTCAGCAGTTGGAGGTTGCGGTGATCTGTGATCACACACTGCAATTCAGCCTGGGCAACTCTGTCTCCCCTCCCACTCCCACCCTCCCATCCCCAAAACCCTGAAACTTCTGATCTCAAGATTCTGCTATGGTATTTTTTAATTGTAAGAAAAACAGCATGCGTGCAGAAACACTCAAACGTACACTTTAACAAATATTATAAGCCAACATCCATGTCACCAGCAGCCCTTGAGAGACGCCTCTCTGATCGTAGCCACCTCCTGCCCTCCTCAGGTTTTCCTTATCCTGTTTCTTGTGATAACTGTATCCCTGCATTTCTTCACTTTTACCATCTGCATCTCTATACCTTTAGTTCCTGAACTTTATATGAATGGACATTTAGTGAATGTGTTCTTTTGCCTTTTTTAGTTTAATTTTTTTAAATTAATATGAAGGTACGATTTTTAGGTTACATTGTTCTCACTTCAGGGTAAAGTTCCATCTGTAGAAGAGCCCCTTCTTGAGACCTGGAATTGAAGACCCTCCATTGTTAGACCTATGTTGTGAGGGTGTATAACACCCTGGGGGTGCACATTAGGTGAGACCCCACCTCACGCTTGCCCTCCCTTTGCCAAACATCCTTCCTTCTACCCCCAAACTGGACTATAGTAGTGTTTTATTGTTCTTATGAGCATGTATTGATTTCATATTAGCATAGAGTACATTGGATATTTTATTTTTCCATTCTAGCAATACTTTACTAAGAAGAATGTATTTTAACTCTATCCAGGTAAATGTAAAAGACATAAAGTCTCCATCTTTTTTAATGGCTGAAAAATATTCCATGGTATACACATACTACAGTTTATTGATCCATTCATGAGTTGATGGGCTTTTAGGTTGCTTTCACAACTGGGCAATTATGAATTGAGCCACAATAAACATTCTAGTGCAAATGTCTTTGTGGTAAAATGATTTTTGTTCTTCTGGGTAGATACCTAGTAATGGGATTGCAGGGTCAAATGGAGGGTCTACTTATATCTTTGAGGATTCTCCATACTTCTCCCCAAAAAGCCTGAATTAGTTTGCAGTCCCACCAGCAGTGTAGAAGTGTTCCCTTCTCTCCACACCATGCCAGCATCCGGTATCGTCTTCCTTCTTTTGATCACTGTACATATGTGAAGTTTATTTATATTGTTGTAGGTATCTGTGCGTGGCTCATTTTAATTTTTGCAAAGTTGATTGGTGTGCAAGGATATCTATTATGTTGTGACATGAGGAAGGCATTTAAAATCTGTAGGCTTTCTATAGATTTCTCCAATTTAACGCCCCTCTAAATCTTGGCCTTCAGTAGCTCCCACAGTTGGTCTGAGTTTCAGTTCTGAGGTTGGGTGACTCTGAGATGGGATCCCGTGGCTGCTCTGTGCGATCCAGCGCTGACTCTGAGGTCCTAAGAGAGAGAAGTTCTCCGGGAGGGCGGTCTCTTAGGATCTTCATCCTGAAAACTCAGAGTGCCACGTCGTGATCTCATAGCTCTAAGCAGATCTGTCTAAACAGCACAGCAGACACTCAGTGTGAGCAAACTAAGGATCGGAAGGGCGACAAAACCTTCAGCACCTTTTTCTTTCCATAGTACCAGCTGTTGGTTTTGTCTTCAGCAAAGCTGCACTAAAGTCGTTTTCGAAAACCCCAAAGGATTGAAGCTGTCTCCCCTGATCGCCTGGAGTTGGTGGCTGTTCTTATTCTGGGTTGGGCTGCCCACCCTTCCTCTGCCTTGGCTGCCAGTACCCACCTGAGAGCAGCCAGCTTAAACTGTTGCATAGCATTTTGAACAATCTTGACAGCAACAGCTTCTTAGTATTTAGATAACTTGGCTCCCCTGTGTTCTTGCTTATAGCTATGGTTTCAAACTGTATTGCAAGCAAAAATTTCCAAGTGAAAAGTTTGGATAGGGCTTAGAATTCCACCTGCCTGCACCACTGTCTTCCTCCCCAATTTGGTAACAGTTGAGAACTACTAGCCCGATAAGGTCCAAAGTACTTATATAAATGTGGGAAAACCAAATTGGAGCTATAAAGATTAAGCAAAATGAAATAGAACGGGTAGAGAGTTTTACAAGACTTGATTTCTATGTTTCCTTGTGGAACCTATCAGTCTGGAAAATTTTACTCAAGATTTCTTGGTCTCCGGCCCAGCACTTTCTAATTTATTGGGTTATATTTATTTTTATCCATGAGAACATGTATATATGTCATCAAGGGAAGTGAACATTGGTCCTAATTAAATATTAGTGGGTTTAGGAAACATGAATTTGCTCTGTGAAATTGCACAGAACTGAATTCTTCAGAATTCTTTTTCCAAGTGCTAGGTTCCAATTCTCATCATTGGATGGGCTAATTCATTCATTTCCCTCCCGTTCTCTATTCGTTCTTCTGTCCTGTCTTCCTGCCATCCATCAATTCATCCATCTGTCCGTCTATCCACTGTGGTGGCGATATGTGGTGAGTGGGACACACGTGTCTGCCTGTCCTCGGGGTTTCTGTCTTTCCAGACTTGTCCATCCTGTGGCCCATGGGCCAAATGCAGATTATTTGAGAACTGTTTTGCTTCTCTTTGGGTGTGAAATATCTTGAAAATTATGTGCGAACCTTTTTTTTTTTTTTTTTGGCTCATCAACTTTCGTTAGTGTTTTTAATTTATGCTCCAAGATAATTATTATTCTTCTAATGTGTGGCAGAAAAGTTTAGACACTTAAACCATATAGATGATGTAGGAAGGATTCTGTAAATTCTGGAACTGTTAATCGTATTTAGACTTACCCACTTCTGTCACCAGTATCATCATTGTTATCTAACAGAATAAACCCCCTTTAGTTTGATTTCAACAAAATCTCAGCAGGAACTTAGAATATAAACCAGATAAAAGTGGAGTAGGTTTGGTTGAAGGTAGGACCGCCTGATTCCTGCCACCCAGCAGTGAGCCTCTCTCCTGCTGCATGCTGGGTCCTCTTGTAGCCAAACTTGACACTGACCTTGGGTCTCTGTATTGGTCTGACGTGGCTTCATATAGTGGCAGTGTATGTAGCTATTCTTTGTACGTGCTAAGTCTCAAAGGTAAAGACAGCTAGGTAAACAGAACCCTCAGAAGCCTTTGTGTCCTTTCGGTCCTTAGCCCCAGAACTCTGTATGTGAACCGCTGGAACAGGGCAAGGGAACCCTCCAGCTGGAGTTGTCTAACTTAATCCCAAAACTGTTGTGTCTCACCTTTCCTGACCTAGTTGAGACTCTGCAAAATAAAAAAATAACAGCAAAATGATCCATCCACCCCCTAAAAGAAAGACAGAGTTAGAAACACATGTTCAGTTAGAGTTGTTACTGCAAAATTTGAAACGTGAAAATGTTTAATCATGCTTAATGTCCGGTGGGGAAGGGGGAAATTTCCAACATAATTTGAGACTAGGGCACTTCAGCCTCTGGCAGATTTGAATGAGAAAAGTGAATACCAGGATGCCAGAGAACCGCGTGCATGCCTACCTGTGCCCCAGTCCTAATCAGCTCACTGTGGCTGTAGCAGCCTGGAGGAGCCTGCTGCTTAGTGCAGTGAAGTTTGCACACGGCCAGGCCCACATGTGTTCTCATTTGAGTTGCCACAAAGCCCTCTGGCCTCTTGTGTATGCCACATCGAAAAGGGCCTAGTCTTTGGAATAAAGTGATCCCCAGGTTTAGAGTTTTTAGAGTTTTTATTTTTATGTATTCATTTATTTTGCAGTTTTTGGCCAGGGCCAGGTTTGAATCCGCTACCTCTGGTATGTGGGGCCAGCGCCCTACTCCTTTGAGCCACAGGCACCGCCCTTTTTGAAGTTTTTAAAGTTCAAGTTTTTCTAGCTACGTACCTTGATGCAGCTGCCCCTGACAGGCCCATTATTCCTCTATCTGAGTGAAAGTCTCACTGTACTTCTCCTCTCCCACCCCTTCTGCTTTCTCCTCTAGGACTTTCATCCATTTGATTTTCAACTCGAAGCCAAGAACGAGATTTTAAAAACAAATCGTTCTTAATTAAAGTGACAATATGTGTGTATAGGTTAGATAGGTCTGAAAGTATCCGGTAGAAGTATTATATTTGGGCCCCACACTCTTTAGAAAATTATTTTTTTTAACCAGAATGCTTTTGGCCTTTGTAGATACTTGCCTGTTTTTCCACAGCCATTGGCTGCTGCTTCCCATGTTTATATCACCGACCGCTTTCTGGATGGGTCCCACCTCTGTTGAGTTCCAAGGCTTTTCTGGTCTGTTTCCCTTGGGAGTCATCTGTGTGCGGCTAAAGTTCTCGGCTCATACTCCAACTACGGCTGCTCCCTGATAGCTGTCCCAGCCAAATGGGAGGGGTTGTTAAAAGCACATGCAAGATATAAATACGGTGTTCATTTATAGAAAGCATTTTAAGAAAGTTAGATTTATATTTGTAGCTGGGAACGATAAATGATGCCAACCAGTAAATCTTACTAATTGGCAAAAGGACTCAGTAGACTGTGTGTATAACCATGAAGACTTTGCTTGAGAAGTTGATTCTGGTTAATGGAGCTTTACCTCATGAGTAGCATCTTTGGAACTGTAGCCTGGCTTGATAATGAGGCCTTTTTGTCCATATTTTCAGTTGTCGGCCTTCCTGTCCAAGTCTTTACTTGTTTTCATATCATCCCTTTTACCCAGCACAGCTTCCACACAGCAGCGTAGATAAATTTCACAAATACGCCAAGAAGAACAAATCATTTGGACCATGGACATACCTGCCTATGGGGTTCAGCTGAATTTTGGTACTGATATTGGAAGACTGTTCCTCTTTTAATAAAATCCTTTCCCTCCCCCATTTTTCAGCGGATATATGGAGTGATCACTCATTTCAGACTGACCCAGATTTGCCACCTGGCTGGAAAAGGATCAACGACGTCGCAGGGACCTATTACTGGCACATCCCTACAGGAACGACCCAGTGGGAGCGTCCCGTGTCCACCCCAGCAGATCTTCAGGGTTCTAGGAAAGGCTCACTTAGTTCTGTAACACCATCTCCCACCCCGGAGAACGAGGTAAAGTGGAGTGTCTTTTTACTGGCTTAGTAGAATAGATATAACTTGTGATTTCTCTCTAGACTCCTTGCTTCTGCCCCCAACAGGTCATCGAGGTAAGCTTTTCAGTTATCATGCATGTTGCATTTGAAATTCAGTAATGCTTCCTTTTAGTAAACAGTGTTACTATCCATCTTTCAGGGATGTTTTTATTTCTTAATGGCTTTTGGTCTCTTGAAACACCATTGCAGGTATGGTAACAAGGGGGGCTGATTAATGAGATGTGGTTAAGATCCCCTGGGGCTCACCGAGGCAGTACTTCACTCTGCAGGTGCCATCGCACGGTGCTGGCTCCATAAAATATTTACACTGAGAAGAGCAGCTCATGTAGTATAATTACTACATGCCTTATTAGCCTTGGGCTTGTTTGGTAGTGTGGAGAGGATGTCTGCAAGGATAACCCTGGAGAGCCCTCGAATGCCCAATTTCTATGGAAAAAAAATGTGTTTACTTAGCAGAAGTGACATTATTTTGGAAACAATAGGCAGCACAAATTTCTGCTGCCCCTGAGGAAGAAATCTAGATGTTTAAACAAAGAATCGGAGCATTACAAAGTTTCATTGTGCTATTTATTAATGTAGAGATTCCTGCTGTAAACGTTTGTGGATCCTGCTAAAATATTCAAGAGAATTTGTTAGAAAAGGTCACAATTAAGGAATGACTTTTTTAGAGAAAAGTATTCTGATCCCTGACACCCAGGCTTTTCTGCCTTTTTCTGACAGCAGTGTTTGATTCTTTAATTAAGCCCATTTTACTGTGAGGACGTGAAGGGCACTTGAACTGCACTTACCTGCAAAGCTTCTCTGTTTGCAACTCTCGTCACCCTTCCTCTTCTTAAAAGTCCACAATGTCTTGTTCCCTAAATCTTTGGTTATTGACACGCTTTTTTCTGAGAGGGAGTAGGACCTGTTACACCAGCATCCTAACCACATTTCCGCTGTTCCGGGCCTTTGGCTTCTCATTGACCCAGCCTGGATCTCAGATTTTCCACCCTGAAAGTAATGGGTTGGCGCAAACTGTGCCCTCCTTGTTGGACGAGGACCTTGGCGTATTTGTAGTTTGCCCTGATAACTAGGCACACACTGTTCAGTCTTGTGGTTCATCACTGGGTAATATTGGTGACTTTATTGAAGCATCAAATTCCTACTTGCTGGGCAATTTTCCTGCAGTCACTTGTTCTCCTTGTACTGGGTGTGCTGGGGATAGACACGAACGGGCATGGTCCTGAACCTCTAGCTTGGCGTGAAGTACAGCTTCCCTCCTCCTCCTGCTCCTCCCCCTCCCCCTCCTCTTCCTCCCCCTCCTCCTCCGTGTAGCTGCCTCCTGGGCTTCCTCCTGGCTGGGGTGGAGCCTCCTGGAAGCAGAGCCGGTCAGGATCAGCCTCTGCTCTTGCCAGGGCGTAGGCGCTCTCTTCCTTACCTGCACATCTTGTCCATGGGCATCTCTGTTGCCAAGGATCTCTTCCTCCATTCCAGGGTTCCACAGGGACTGCCCTCTTGAGAATGCCAGTATGCATACCTTACAGACAGGGAAACCGAGGCAGGGAGAGGTCAGTGACCCGTGGCAGCACTGGGTCTGGAACTTAAGTCCAGACTCCTAGGCTAGCATTCATCTCACTCAGCTTCCCTGGCTTGAAGACGTCAGCTGCTTTGTTTCATCATTGTCCCAGAGGTGAGGGGACTGGACTGGGGTTGAGATGCAGGCTTTGTCCCAGAAATCTCATGTCATCTGCATTCGGAAGTAATGACGCCCTGCCTAAAGCTTTCCCACCGAGGCCACAGCATGGGTGTGTAGACTCCAAGAAAAGCATTCTGAGGCTTGGAGTTTTCTTTCTTTGATTAATATGCTGGACTTTTGGCTCAGTACCTATAGCTCAACAGCTAAGGCACCAGCCACATATACCAGAGCTGGTGGGTTCGAATTCAGCCCGCCCCACCAAACAATGACAACTACAACCAAAAAATAGCCGGGCGTTGTGGCGGGCTCCTGTAGTCCCAGCTACTTGGGAGGCTGAGGCAAGAGAATCGCTTAAGCCCAGGAGTTGGACGTTGCTATGAGCTGTGATGCCAGGGTAATCTACCCAGGGTAAAAAAAAAGCAACTAGACTTTTGTTTCTGTATTTTTTGTAAAAGTCTTAGAAAGAATACAGCATGGGTGGGCTGCTGGCCTTGGGTATAACTCTCAGGTAGCAGAGTTGGCCTCTAATCCCTGACCCTCCTCAGGGCTTATTTTTGCTTGTTCTCCCTCCCTTGTACCACCCACTGTTCAGGGCCTCTTCCTGGGCTCCCATGGCGCACCCTCCCTGCCACCTCCCCTGGAGTTCAATGTCCCATCACTCCTCACTGCTCGTGATGATTTGTGGTTTTCTGCAGATTTTCTTAAGCTTCCTTCCATTTGATCCTCTCAAGACTCGCATATGGCACAGACAGCATCACGTGCCCCCCTTGAGAAAAGAGGTCGCTGAGCGCAGGAGGGGCAGAGCTGTGCGCTGGTGTGAGGGCGGGGTACCCCCAGGCCCCAACTCCTTCTGTTAGTTCCGTTCCTCTCTTGTGCTGCTCACTGCATTGTATCAGCAAAGGTTTATCCCCCATGGAACTGGAAGGGATGGGTATTCTTAGGAATTTCAGAGACAGTGACTCATGTCCAGCGCTTTCATAGAGCAGTGGGACAGATATTCTTTAGATCAGCCTTTCAATTAAGTCACAGAACCAAACAGATTGATTTGCTTTTATTTATTTTATTTTATTTTTTTGAGACAGAGCCTCAAGCTGTTACCCTGGATAGAGTGCAGTGGCATCACAGCTCACAAAAACCTCCAATTCCTGGGCTCAAGCGAGTCCTGCCTCTGCCTCCCAAGCTGGGACTACAGGCGCCAGCCACAACGCCCGGCCATTTTTTGGTTGCAGCCGTCATTGTTGTTTGGCGGGCCCGGGCTGGATTCGAACCCGCCAGCTCAAGTGTACGTGGCTGGCGCCTTAGCCTGTTGAGCCACAGGCACCGAGCCGATTTGCTTTTATTTTTTGAGACAGGGTCTCAGTCTGTCGCGGCAACCTCAGGCAGCCCTCCCACCTC
>CAUYON010132793.1:0-18553 GCA_963573935.1 Arctocebus calabarensis
CAACGACAGCTGCAACCAAAAAATGGTCAGGTGTTGTGGCGGATGCCTGTAGTCCCAGCTACTTGGGAGGCGGAGGCAAGAGAATCGCTTGAGCCCAGGAATTGGAGGTTGCTGTGAGCTGTGATGCCACAGCACTCTATCGAGGGCAACAGCTTGAGGATCTATCTAAAAAAAAAAAAAATTAAATTGTTTAAAAAAGAGAGTGGTTCTTGGCTAGCTGCAGTGGCTCATGCCCGCAATTCTAGCACTCTAGGAGACAGAGGTTGTGTGTTCCTTGAGCTCAGGAATTTGAGACCAACCTGAGCAAGAGCAAGACCCTGTCTCTATTAAACAACAACAACAACAAAATACCTGGGCATTGTGGGGTGCCTGTAAGCCCAGCTAGCTACTCAGGAGTCTGAGGCAAGAGAATCACTTGAGCTTAAGAGTTTGAGGTTGCTGTGAGCTGTGACATTATAGCACTCTAGCCTTGGTGACAGAGTGAGACTCTGTCTCAAAAATAAATAAATTAAATAAATAAAATACAAAAGAATACCTAGTTCTTTGGTAAATTATGATTCGTTGCGATAATATGTACCAGGAGCTTAGAGTGGTGTCTGCTCTAAAAGGAACAGCTCAGTCAACATTAGGGATTTTTAAAAATTTTTTGAGACAGTCTCACTCTATCACCTTGAGTAGAGTACTGTCAAGAGAGGCATCATCATAGCTCACAGCAACCTCAAACTCCTGGGCTCAAGAGATCCTCCTGCCTCAGCCTCCCAAATAGTTGGGACTACAGGTGTGTGCCATAATGCCCAGCTAGTTTTTCTGTTTTTATTTCATTTTATTTGGAGACAGAGCCTGACTCTGCCCAGGCTAGAGTGCTATGGCATCAGCCTAGCTCACAGCAACCTCAAACTTCTGAGTTCGAGCAATCCTTTAGCCTCATCCTCCCAAATAACTGGGAATTACAGGCTCCTGCTATGATACCTGCCTAATTTTTCTATGTTTTTAGTAGAAATGGGGTCTCGCTCTTACTCAGGTTGGTCTCAAACTCCTGAGCTCAAGTGAGCCTCCTGCCTCAGCCTCTCAGAGTGCTAGGATTACAGGCACGAGCCACCCTGGCAACGAATGTTAGGGTTTTTTTTCCACAAATACTAACTGGCCCTGGCATCCAGGCATCCTGGTAGGTGCTGTGGGCACAAGAGGGAACCACTCAGTGGGAAATCCCTGCCCTCATGGGGCTTGTGTTTTTCTGAGGGAGACAGCCACCTAAGCCGAAAACTATAGAATGACTTCTGTGGTTGTAAGGACTGTGGAGAAAAATAAAGCAGCAATAAGAGCCAGGTGGTGAGCGCTAGATCAGACAGGGAGATCTGAAAGGACTTCTCCAAGGATGTGACATTGGAGCAGAGACTAGAGGGAGAAGAAGGAGTGAGGTATGTGTATTTCTTGGGCAAGAAGGTCGGGGAGCAGAATAGGCGGAGAGGGAACAGCAAGTGCAAAGGCCCTGAGGTTGAAGGATTGGTGGTAGTTTTGAGGAATAGAGAGAAGACCAGTGTGGCTGGTGCCGGAGGGGAAGAGCGCTAGATGGGGACATGTGGGCAGATAGTGAAATCTGTGGCTTTTACTCGGAGAGAGGGGAGCCAGGAAGGGTTGAGAGAAGAGGAGTTTCATGAATTCACTTACGTTTTACAATTATTATTATTTTTGCTGCTACTGCAACAGTTGTTATTCTCATGTTTAGAAGGGAGACCGAGATGGGAAGGGGCCCCATGCCGGAGGTGGAGGCGGAATTCGAACCCAATGGACGCCGGCGCGCCCGCCCGCTTCGCGGAGGCGTCCTCCTCAATCCCCACCAGGGGGCGCCGGAGGCCAGGCTCTCGGTTTGGGGGGGGGCGCCTCGATCCGCCCCCCAGCCGCTCCCTCCCATCCTCCCCGCCCCGAGCCCCACCCGGCTCAGACCGCTCAGGACCCGACCGCGAGTACAGGCCGCTCCGTGGGCGCCTCGGATCCCTGCGGGACCCCCGCCCAGCCCACCCGCTTGCTCAGCCGCCAGCGCGCCAGTCGGTGGCCCGCATCTGTTCCCGACTCGCGCCGCGGACCCCGCAAGCCTGCAAGGGTCCAGGTATTGCCTGCTAGCCGAAAACCCGGTCCTCGCCCGCCCCGGGCTGTAACCTTCCCCTCCCTGCGGTGTTCCCCCGGTCCCTCCCTGTCTGTGGCAGTGACCCCCATCCACTGCGCTACCCTCTTCCACGCTCCGCCAGTCCTTTCCCAACTCTGTTCCAGACCCCTGTTTGCCTGGGACACTGCCCAGGGATCCCTCTCTCGGCCGTATCCCAGGTCCCACTCCTGCCTCTCTCTTGCCTTTCCTTTATCTTTCCCCTCTTTTTAAGAGTATCATTGTGTTTTTACAGATGTTAACGTATTTGATTTGCGCTTATTTTGATGTTCAAATTATCCTGTCTTTGGCCGGTGGGAGCCCCTTCAAGCTGGGCCTGTTGATCCCTGGGACACGCCCCATCGGTCTTTGAGCACTTTCCCAGTATCCCATCCAGGTTCACTTATTTTTCCCTTCCCTAGCCCTGGAATCTGCCAGTTCTCTAAAGAGTCCTGGATTCTTTTAGTATAGAATGGTGTCTACAGACACTGATCTGAGCAAAGGCTGGATCTTTGAAAACACGGATAAAATCTACTTAGACTGATCAAGAGGTTTTTTTTTTTTTCAGTTCTGTTCACGAATTTTTTTAAAGAGCAAAGACATATGTTACCGTTATTGGAAATGAAAGAGGGGACATCAGTACAGATCCTACAATGAATGAAAGGATAGTAAGAGGTTATAGAGAACACAGTCTGGGTGCTATGGTGCACAGTGCCACTGGGTTGGTTATTGCTTCACAAACTTAGTTCCTTAGACCTACAAGAGGAACACAAGCTCTTAGGGCAGGTTGCCTGAGTTTAAGTCCCAGCTTGAACATTTTGTAGCTAAGTGATTTGAGGCAAGTTATGGCTATCTTCCTGAGCAAGTTTATGAGATTAAATGAGTTAAAACAGTGTTTGGCATGCAGATCATAAATGTTGGATTATTTTTGTTAATGCGCAAAGCTCCTCATGACTTGGGTGCGCTCTGGTAACCTCTTCAGCCCCATTCATTTCTCATCCCTCCTCCTCATGCTCCTGTGTCCAGCCACCCACCCAGACGTTTCACAGTTCCCAGCACCCAAAGACCTCACCTGCAGGCTTTTACGGCTCACACCATCCTCTCTGCCTAAATCCCCTTGCCTTGCCTGCATTTCATGGAGTAGCTCAAACGTCAGCCCTGCCCTGAGCCTTGCTGACCATGTGGTTGCTTTATCATAGCCCCTCTGGATGCCTGGCATTTCCCGGGCATCATTAAGTGCTTGGTGCTCAGGTTTTCACTGGGAGTCTGGGTGAGTGGGGACTGGTCTCTGACTCATCTGGGGTGTACAGCTCCTGGAGCATGGAATGAGTGATTTCAGTGAAAATATGTCAAATGATGGAAGGAAGAGGGGAAGAAGAAAATGAGGGATTAATGAACACATTTCTTCCAGGCAGCTTCTGCATCCTTCCTTTTGTCCACCCCTTTGGTTTTCCACCCAATTCCCCTTCTTCTCCCATACTACTATTAATCTTTCTCTTCCTGCAGCTGGTTCACTACAATTCTCCTCCTCCTTTTGCCACCCACCATTGGTGCTCTCTGCTCCTCCTGTCCACCTGGACATTCTACCTTTGCCCTCCCCTTCCTCCTCCTCCACCAGGCAGTCCACCATCAATTCCCTCTCTTCTTCCCACAGACAGCTCTCCACTTGAGCAGCTTTCCCTGCGAGCCCAGCAGGCAGCACGTAGCCGCCATGTTCAGCTGGCTGAAACGGGGTGGGGCCCGGGGCCAGCAGCCTGAGGCCATCCGCACGGTGACCTCGGCCCTCAAGGAGCTGTACCGCACAAAGCTGCTGCCCCTCGAGGAGCACTACCGCTTTGGGGCCTTCCACTCGCCAGCCCTGGAGGACGCCGACTTCGATGGCAAGCCCATGGTGCTGGTGGCTGGCCAGTACAGCACGGGCAAAACCAGCTTTATCCAGTACCTGCTGGAGCAGGAGGTGCCCGGCTCCCGCGTGGGGCCAGAGCCCACCACCGACTGCTTTGTGGCTGTCATGCATGGTGACACCGAGGGCACCGTGCCTGGCAATGCCCTTGTCGTTGATCCGGACAAGCCCTTCCGCAAGCTCAACCCCTTTGGGAACACCTTCCTGAACAGGTGTGGCAGCCATGAGCCAGAGGCACATGTTTCTATCCCAGAGCCCCATCTCTGTCCCATCCCTGACTGTGTTTCTCTCCTTCTCAACCCCATTTCCCTTCTCTCTGCCAGGGTATCCAACCTTACTTTTTCTCGGTCACACATTGGAAGTGTTAGGTTGGGTGTGGTAGCTTATGCCTATAATCCCTAAAAATAGGGGGAAAAAAACCCAAAATTAACCAGGCAAAGTAGCAGGCATCTATAGTCCCAGCTACTTTGGGAGGCTGAGGCAAGAGGATTGCTTGAGCCTAAGATAGTTCGAGATTGGTATGAGCTATGATGCCATGGTACTGTATCCAGGGCAACAGAGTGAGACTCTATCTAAACAAAAAAAAAAAAAAGAAGAAGAAGAAGAAAGAAAAAGAAAGAAAGAAAAGAAAAGAAAGGAAGAAAAGAAAAAAAAAAGAATAGGAGTTGTCTTAGGTCACATATTAAATACACCAACACTAAGGAAAGCTGATTAGCAAAAAAAAAGTCTGCGCATACTTTTTTTTTTTTTAGTTTTGGCTGGGGCTGGGTTTGAACCTGCCACCTCCGGCATATGGGGCCGGTGCCCTACTCTGTTGAGCCACAGGTGCCACCCAATGCATACATTTCATTATATCCAATACCACAGAAAAGCATAAAATATCCTTACAAAATCTGCACATTGGACATCCCTACCTACCCGATTCTTCTCATTCCTGCCTCTGCTCTCCTCTCCTCTCTAGCAGAGTGTTAAGCTAGTGAAGCTGCCTGCCTGGCTTCAGATCCTGGCTCTGCTTCTGGCTAGCTGGGGGGCATTGGGCAAATATTTTAACCTGTTTGTGCCTCTCTTAGCCTTGTCTGGAAAATGGGGATAACTACAGTCTCCACTCTATTGGGTTGTTTATTCATTTGTGTATTTATTTTTGAGATAGAGTCTCACTCTGTCACCCTGGGTCGAGTCCTGTGAGCTCACAGCAGCCTCACACTGTTGGGCTTGAACAATCCTCTTGCCTCAGCCTCCCAAGTAACTGGGACTACAGCACCCACCACAACGCCTACAAAGTTTTTCTATTTTTACTAGAGACGGGGTCTGGCTCTTGCTCAGGCTGGTCTTGAACTCCTGAGCTCAGGTTATCCACCTGCCTCATCCTCCCAGAGTGGTTAGGATTACAGGCGTGAGCCACTGCACTCAGCCTATAGGGTTGTTATAAGGACTTAGTGCCATCACAAAGTAGGTGCTCAGTGAACAAAAGTTATTATTTTTTATAAATATATGCTAATTCTCTGTCCTGATCTGCCCTTTCTCTTTCCAGAGTCTTCCTTCCTCTGGACCTGGTTCTCCCCTGTGTACATTCTTACATTACCCGTCCTTCTGCTCTTCCCTGCATTGACCCCTGACCTTCCCTCTGCCCCCAGGTTCATGTGTGCCCAGCTCCCCAATCAGGTCCTGGAGAGCATCAGTATCATCGACACCCCAGGCATCCTATCTGGTGCCAAACAGAGAGTGAGCCGAGGTGAGTGAGGTGGACTCCCGGGTCTGGGGGAAAAGGGGCTAGGGGAGCAGGACCCCAGCTCTGAGGGGAAGGGGCTGGGGGGCAGGACCCCAGCTCTGAGGGAGGAGGGGCTGGGCCTGGACTCCTAGGTCTGGGGGGGGGAGGGACTGGGGGCTTGGACCTCTGGATCTGAGGCAGGTCTCTGCTAGGAATTGTGCCTGTGACCCAGCTGGCTGGGCAGCAGAAGGGAGCTAGTGGAAGGCCCTGACTGCTTGGTGCTGGCACTCACGGAGGGGTGAGGGAGGCAGGCGGGGGAGCACGTGGGAGCAAGCTGGAGCAGCATGTCTGGGCTGGTTACAAGGATGAAAAGGGAGAGATGAAAAGAAACAGAAATTTGAGGGTGAGGCCGTAATTTAGAGAGACACAAGACCCAGGGATGAGGCAGAGTTGGGCAGGGAGGCCCTGGGCCCATGCAAGCTCCTGGCTCTGAGTCTGGGTTGCAGATGGGGCTGAGAAGGGGCCGGGAGAGGAATCTGGGCAGAGGCCAAGGCTGGGCCTGGAATTTATAAACAGCTGTGCAGGGGCAGTGGTGGGGGGTGGTGGATTCCAGGGGGGCCTCCGGGTGAGCTGGCCACACCCACCCATACCCAGCTGGGCTCAGCATCTGCACCAATGCCTCTGTTCCCCATTTCCTCCCCAAATCGCTGTCCTCCACCTCCCATGGTCTTGGATGCCAGAAATTGGGGGTAAAGGCAGCTGCAGTGTGGGGCAGAGGGGACCGGGAGGCACTGGCGGGGAGGCTGGGCCTGGGGCGGGGCGGGGGCACCCAGGGTTATGTGTCCCTGGCTGTTGTCCAGCGGCCCCACGGGAGAAAGGCAGGAGGCAGCTGCAGAAGTGATTGGGAGGCTGTACTGCCAGCCCGAGGCGGGAGGAATTCCTGGGGTTCCCACTCCAGGGGCTCAGCCTGGGGTTTCTGGAAAGAGCCGGGTCCCCAAGCCAGGGCAAGGGGGGATCCAAAAGCTGTGGGTGTCCAGGAGTAGGGGACGGAGTCTCCTCTTCCCTGGCCTTGAGGGTAGAGGTAGAGGAGGAAAGAGCTTATTTCTCGGCGTGGATGTGTCTCTGTGTCACTCTGTGTATATCTGAGAAAATTGTGAGTGTATGGCTGGGCGTGGGTGGCTCCACATGTTTGTGTGTGGCTGCATATATTTGTGGATGTGTGTAATCGTGGTCATGGCTCTGTGACCTGGTGGAACTGTGTGTATGTCTATGCATGTGAGACCTTGTGTGTCTAAGTCTTTTTGTGCTTGTAATTGTGGCTGCATGTGACTGTGACTGTGAAGAACTGTATAGTAGGCCGGAGAGGGACTCCATGGGGTTGTGTGCCATTGATTGTGTCTCTATCTTGTTGTATTGTGAAATGTGCCTGTGTGTGTGTGTCAGCGTCTAAGGATATCTTATGTCTAACTGTGTGGGTAATGTGGTGTGTGTCTGGGAAGGTATGTAATTGTGGGTATGAGTCTGACATTGTATGTGAGAGGCCCCAGACAGTGTGTGTGTGTGTGTGTGTGTGTGTGTGTGTGTGGTTGTACCTGTGTGTGGCAATATTGAGGGGATTTTGTGTGTGACTGTGTGTGACAGCACCTCCAGACCCTGATGGGAGCGTGTATGTGCGGCAGTGTATCTTTTGTGTGACTCTGTGTGTGGTTATGTCTGTGCAGGGGCCTTTGAGTCTGGGAGAGCCTGAAGGTTATGTGAGTCTGAGTGCGTCCCTGTAGGGTGGTGCATGTGCAAATGTGCCTCTGTGCTGGTGACCGTGCTTGTGATTGTGTGTCTCATGGTGTCTTTGTGATTGTGCAGTCATGAATAGCTGTGCAGGTCCCAGATTGTGAATAAAGGTGTGTCTGAGAGGTGTGTCTTGTAGTGCTTGGCTGGGGTTGTATCCAGATGTGTGCTGCTAGTTGTGGGTGCCTGTGTCTGTGTACTTATACTTGTGCCTTGGTGTGGAGGTGTGGCTGCCTCAGTGTGAAGAACTGTGAACACGTGTGTGTGACTTTAGTAGAGCAGAGCCCTCAAATATGGGCTCTGCTACTTTTAAATGATGGGACTGGGGCAGGCAAGCCACTTAACCACTTTGTGCCTTAGTTTTCTCATCTGTAAAATGGGAATAATATCAGCCTCCCAGGTTAAGAATTAAAGGTAAGGATTAAATTAGTTAAAACGTGCAGGCTCGGCGCCTGTGGCTCAGCGGGCTAAGGCGCCAGCCACGTATGCCTGAGCTGGCAGGTTCGAATCCAGCCCGGGCCTGCCAAACAACAATGACGGCTGCAGCCAAAAAATGGCAGGGAGTGTGGCGGGCGCCTGTAGTCCCAGCTACTTGGGAGGCAGAGGCAAGAGACTCGCTTGAGCCCAGGAATGGGAGGTTGCTGTGAGCTGTGATGCCACAGCACTCTATCCAGGGTGACAGCTTGAGGCTCTGTCTCAAAAAAAAAAAAAAACTCCAATTACCAAAGAAAATTTTCCCATATGCTTTGTTTATTGCCTTTCTAAAAAATGGGGAGGAGGGTTCCTATTGTTTCTAGAAGTACAGAGGCATCTTCCCATGAAAAGCCTGTTTAGGCAATAGGAAAAGATTTTAAACTCCTAAATTTAATAAAGCTGCTGGTTGAATAGGTGATTCTATCTCCTTTACTGCTTCCAGTTAAACCAAAAGGTCTTGTTCAGTTACTTCCCTCAAAGAACATCTGGAAATAGCTATACTTCTAAACTAATACAACTAGAATTCAAAAACACTGAAAGGTTCTTCCAAAACAACGGTTGGTCTGGTCTCACTCTTGCTGAAAGCTCTTTCCCTAGAATATACAGCCTGTGAAGCATCTGTCACCCAGTGTAGACAAATTGTTATCATTCTTAATTTTATAAAGCACTATTAGTATGGTATTAAACCAGCCCTTTATGGTCTTCACTGTTGGAAGTTAATGTTTCAACTTAAAAGAAAATTAAACTGCCTAAAAGAAATTAAAATTTGAGTCAATTGTCAAATATATACCAAAATAAAGACCAAAATCCACTTCAGTGAATGCCTCTTCAATTACGTTGCATGGCTGACTACTGGGTATACAAATGGTATGTAAATCCTTCCTGTATAAAGCAGAGCATAAGCATAAAACACTTACCTTGTTTAAACTCCTCAACCATGACCATCCGTGTTGAAACGGACACATTGTACGTGGAGTTCTGTTGTGGGTATGCTGGTGTAATTATAGGCATAAGATGGTACCTATCACTGGGGTTTACCTACATACAACAACAGCCAATCAGTTTCTTCAAGTACATATGCAACAGATACTTGGACGTTTTACCCCTTGTTAAACTGAACCAATGATTAAATTGTTTTATTTTATTCATAGCTGGAGTTAAGAAAGAAAACCATGTAAGGAGACACTTTATACGAAATCTTCATAGAATCAGAGATTTGTTCCAAACTAATGATTTGTTTCAATCTCGGGCATTTGGCATCCTTACTATAACAGAAATAGTGTGCTTGCTGAGCAAAAAAAGGTTCTCTTGGGAAATTTACTGATGTTTAGTTTTTCTTTATTCAACAACAGAAATGGGGATGTACACACAATTACACTTTAAATATCACGCTACAAAACATTCTGTGTAAAACTAATTTTAAACAAGAAAGCTAAATTTCCAATATACCCTTAAGTTATAGGAATTCAAGTTTATTAACACCTGGTGAAGCTACATTATCCATGTTGACATCATTTTTAGATATAATGAAATGGTTTGCTAAATGTTAATCTATATAGTAATAAGTGGCCTATTTCCACAAAGGAAGTTTTAAACTTATGTTCTACTAAATTAAATGCCTTGAAGTTTAGAAAACTTGAAAAGATACAGCTTAACATAATTCAACAGAAGCTAAAATTTTTGGTATAATAGTAAGATAAGAAATTTAGAAACTTGGGCGGCGCCTATGGCTCAGTGAGTAGGGCGCTGGCCCCCTATACCGAGGGTGGCGGATTCCAACCCGGCCCCAGCCAAACTGCAACAACAAAGAAAAATAGGCGGGCATTGTGGTGGGCGCCTGTAGTCCCAGCTACTAGGGAGGCTGAGGCAAGAGAATCGCGTAAGCCCAAGAGCAGGAGGTTGCTGTGAGCTGTGAGGCCACAGCACTCTACTGAGGGTGACAAAGTGAGACTCTGTCTCTTAAAAAAAAAAAAAAATTCAGAAACTTAGTATTTCATAAGCCTAGAAAGTCTTATTCAGACTTAAATTTCTTCTTTTCAATTTATAAAGTATGCATTAATATTTAAAATGAGCAGTAAATGTCATAATTTCCCAAGAAACAGAATAGAAACTTTAGCCCAACCTTTTTTTGTAATCTCTGAAATCGCTAAACCAATTTTTACAATTACAATTTAAGTGGTTACTGCCTGTAAGTTATCTGCCACATGTAAACATTGTAGCTTTCCTACAACCACCCAATTTTCAACAAAATGTTTAGATAAAATAAAAAAAAAAACAGGGATTTTTAGTATCCTTTTATTTTTTTTTTTTAAAGCACAAATACCCACACAACTTTGACTTACAAGGTATTTCTATATAAATTAAAATGTTAGTAAAATTTGTATTAAAAACTATGTACAATTAAATGTGGTTTACAGGGTACATAATTATGCTTCTCACATCAAAGGACAATTATAGCTGAGGTTATCTAAAAGAAAAGTGTCATACGAACATGTCACTCATACATAAAAGCCTGGAAGTCTCCCTGGAGTTTATGTAGATGATTTTTACTTGTTATTGCACAGTGTGAATTTGTAGGGGAAAAAATAATACACTAACCCTTGGGTCCCATACAGGCAAATTAAGATTGCATTCTTCAGGCTGTTTCAATAGCACTGGATTTGGCCATTCCCTGTTTAAAAAGATTGTAGCACTTGATAAGACTACAGGATATTACCAGCTAAACGTATTTTGTTAAACATAAAGCATTTGTGATGTGATCCTTCTTCATTCATTCTGCCCTCATGGTACACATAACCTTATTCCTTTCTCTCAACAATAGACTATTCAAATTACTTTTCCCTATGGAAAGTAACATCCATTTGATAGCTTTCAGACTGAAGTCAAATATGTTCTCCACCTGTCCAAGAATTTGTAAAGGACCCAGGGGTGTCCAACCTTTTTTTCCTTTGCTGAACATTGGACGAACAAGGATTATCTTGGCTCACACATTAAATACACAAACAATAACATAAACTGATTAGCAGAAAAAGGGTTGTGTATACTTATTATGATACTGGACACCACAGATAAGGAAAGAAAGTCCTGGCTCAGCACTTGTAGCTCAGTGGCTAGGGCACCGGCCACATACACCGAGGCTGGCGGGTTCAAACCTGCTCTGGGCCTGCTGAACTGACAATGACAACTACAACAACAAAAAAAGCCAGGCGTTGTGGCAGGCGCCTGTAGTCCCAGCTACTTGAGAGGATGAGGCAAGAGAATCACTTAAGCCCAAAAGTTGGAGGTTGCTATGAGCTGTGATGCCATAGTACTCAATCAAGGGTGACATAATGAGACTGTCTCAAAAAAAAAAAAAAAAAAAAGTAGTAGTAGTCCTCAAAAAATCAGCATACTGTATGGGCTGCAGGTTGGACACCCCTGAAACAAAGCACCATCACAAGATAAACGATACATTTACCTGAACCTTCAACAGACTAAAACCTCCATGAAAAATAAAATTCCTGTCTTTGTAACACTAGATGTACCCAAAGCCAAATGAGAATTTTAAAAGTTATTTCTGATTATAGTCAAAGGGGTATGAATAAAGTAGGAAAATATTTATCTCACGAAAGTTTTAACATGAATTACGTGTAATAAAACTGTGGCATGAACACACTTTCAAGACGTGTTCTATAAGTTAGCAAAATCAGTCCTTTATGGAAGAGATAAAAACTGAAAAACATTTCCCATTCTTAAAAAATCAAGGTTAGTGTCACAAAATTATTGGCCTACATATGTGTAACATTAAGAACAATTCTGAGGTTCTTTAATTTTATCACACCCAAGTATGAGTTTCACCAAATCCCAAAACACCAGAATGTGTATTAAAAAGTGTGGCATAGTTTTAAATTAAAAATTCTTTCCAGTAACCCTAATTTTTATAAATTACTAGGAAGTAATAACTCTTTGCAGAAGGAAGAGAAGTTGACAGGAATAGGAATGGAAGATTTAAATCTCTATGCAAACCTCTGTAAGAACTCTCACCTTTTAGGCCAAATCAACTCATATGAAAGGGCAATAAACTTTTATCTTACTTTTCTTAATGGAAATCATGGTTAGGCCAGGTGCAGTGGCTCAGACCTGTAATCCTAGCACTATAGAAGCCCGAGGTGGGTAGACTGCTGGAGCTCAAGAGTTCGAGACCAGCCTGAATATGACTGAGACCTCATTTCTAAAAAATAGCCAGGCGTTTTGGTGGGAACCTGTAGTCCCAGCTACATGGGAGGCTGAGGCAAGAGGATCACTTGATCCCAAGAGTTTGAGGTTGCTGTGAGCTATGACACAATAGCACTCTACTAAGGGCAACAAAGTAAGACTCTGTCTCAAAAATAAATGAATAAATAAAATAAATAGAAGAAAGTAATCACAGTTGACAAACATGAACATCTTGAAGTGAAAGAATTTAAAAAAAATTTCCCCCAGTTTAACGACTAATCTCAACAGGATCATCAACCGTAAGCACTTAATGTTAATTTATTCTTTAAAAGTTTTTTTTTTCCCCTCTATAACTTTTTTATGAACATGTGCATCTTTAATACTTTACCAAAGATAAATAGATAGCTGAAAGCAAAATACAAACACAGGAAACTAATGGCCTTCAGATTTAGAAGAATTCAAAGAGTGAAAGAGGTGCATATGTGAAGTTATTGATCCCTACCTATCAATAAACTAAATTTTATCAAGACATTACAGCTAAACTTCAGACTTTAAGAGGGAAAGTTTATGCAAGGAACTACAAATAGAATCTGCTAGACTATCCTGACAAAACTAGGGGAAAGAAATGGAGGTTAACGCTCTCCTTTTATATAAATGTGATCTCCTGCCACCCCAGGATACCTAAATGACTACATCATGAACTAGAATTTGAATCTGAAACCAGCTGCAGAAATGTCATAGAAATAAGACTAAACTTCAGTGTCTACAATCAATTTTATTTTAATATAATCTAAACACATACCATTTAGAAAATACCAAGAAAAATTTATGTACAAGAGTTGATGCTATTGCATTTGGATAAAGCTGGCAAGTTCTTGCTACTAGCATAGCCCAGGAAACACCACCGAGGAAACCTAATATATTGGAATAGATGTTGTGGCCTGTTGATAAGGGAAAAGCAAAAAGATAAGTTAGTGTTGAACCAAAGTATGAATATTTTTAATAAGCTAGCCAACAAATTCTGAACTCACGTTTGGCCCATAGTTTGATAGCTCTCAGAGTTAACCTGAAGTTGTCAATGTTTGGTACTAGATGTAAAATTTCATCGGTTACCCTGCAACCTGATTAACAGGGGTGAAAAAACAGAACATTAAATCATCAAAAATGTAATAGTATCTCTATATTTTCTGAGATTGACATCAAAATTAAGTAAAAGCTTTTACTTGGTAGAATCAGTAATTTACTCAATTCAGAGGCCAAAGAAAAGTAATCTAAACCACTTGTTTTCTATCATAAGCACTGCCCTAAACCAAAGAAAGTGAAGTGTAACCTGCCTAATCTCAAACTTTACAGACTCATAACCAAACGTTTCTGTCAAACATACCAAGAAGTGTGGCTCAATCTACTGAAGGTTCCAGGAAATGTTCTTCAAGATCACAGTAACAGGCTATGCTAATAAAAAATTGTTCATAAGTAGCCCTTTTGAACTTAACAACTGATAGTATTTATTAGGGTATGTGAATTGGGTATGTGAAAGGGTATGTGAATTGAAATTAATTATACAGTAAAACCCAAATCAATAGAAAGAGCACAAACATTAGTCTTTTTAAGTGTCCCAAATACCATTAATGACAGAAGAAAGAACAGTGTACGATCCGATGAATGAAATAAACTACCAGACACACTCCTCTGTAGTCTATTAGGTAAAGCACATTTTATTTGACTCACTATGGATTAACAATGAGGCTATTAAATCTCCATTACACAAACTGAGGTAAAAGCAACTACTTGATGTATGATAAAAAGTGCAACTATGTAAACGATAGTAAGCTTTGACATACCGTTAAGACTTCTTATGCATCTTATATCTAAATTTTTAAGTAGACTGTCATCTCGGAGATCCAAATCTTCTGGAATAGTCTGCAATGCTAATCTTGCAAACAAAATATCAATCTAAAAAAAAAAAAAAACTTAATATTCCATATACGTCAAGCTACTTTTATAGCATTTCTATTAAAAAAAAAATTAATTCTTCTTAAAGCCAGGATCTTCTCAATTATGAACACCACACCATCCCTTCCAAAAGTCTACTGTGTTAATTCATATCACAGATATTTTTATCACGTTAAAACATGGTAATATATGGCTCAGTGCCTGTGGCTCAAGCAGCTAAAGCACCAGCCACGTACACCTGAGGGGGCACATTCAAATCCAACCTAGACCACCAAACCACAATGACAGCTGCAACCAAAAAATAGCCAGGCGTTGTGGTGGGTGCCTACAGTCCCAGCTGTTTGGGAGGCAGAGACAGGAGAATTGCTTGAGCCCAGGAGTTGGAGTTTGCTATGAGCTGTGATGCCATAGCACTCTACCAGGGCAACAGCTTGAGGTTCTGTTTAAAAAAAAAAACAACATGGTAATATAAAATAGAATGTGTATAAATAAATACTTGCCTGTCACTTTTTTTTTTGTTTTTTTGAGACAGAGTCTCACTATGTCACCCTTGGTAGAGTGGCATCACAGCTTGGCATCACAGCTCACAGCAACCTCCAACTCTTGCACTTAAGTGATTCTCTAGCCTTGGCCTCCTAACTAGCTGGGACTACAGTTGCCTACTACAACACCTGGCTATTTTTTGTTGCAGTTGTCATTGTGTTTCACTGGCCCGGGCTGGGTTCGAACCTGCCAGCCTCAGTGTATGTGGCTGGCACTGTAACCATGTGCTACAGGTGCTGAGCAACCTACCCATCACTTTAATCATACTTAGTTTGACTGATGAAGTTTGTTAAATGCATCTACAGAATTACTTAAACCAAATGGTGGTGTTCTTCATCCATATAAATTATAAATTGATCGTATACTTAAAAGATACCCACAACCCTTTAGTTACCTCTCAGTAAAAGGATCAAAATACCTCTCAGTAAAAAGGATCTCTTTAAATGAGAACTTACATATCTGTAATACTACAGTTGTTTTCCCAATTTAGTTTTTTGTTTGTTGGTTGCTTTGGGTTTGTTTCCCCCCCCCAGAACGTAATGCAGAATCAATTTAGTTTTGAAAAAGAAAACAAAAACCCTATTTGAGAAAAGCAAAACCTAAATAAAACAGCCAGAGTTAAAGTAAGTTATGGAACAAACTTATAAAATCACTTTAAAAGGAAGCATGTTAAGAATATATTATGCGGCTCGGCACCCATAGCACAGTGGTTATGGGCACCAGTCACATAAACCAAGGCTAGCAGGTTTAAGCCCGGCCTGGGTCAGCTAAACAACAATGATAACTACAACAAAAAAATAGTCAGACATTGTGGCAGGTGCCTATATCCCACTGCCTGGGAGGCTAAGACAAGAGAATCGCTTGAGCCCAGGAGTTTGAGGTTGCTGTGAGCTGTGACACTACAACACACTATAGAGGGCAACATACTGAGACTCTGTCTCAAAAACAACAAAAAAGTCTTGTTTTAATGTCACAACCTGGCTCAGCGCCCATAGTTCAGTGGTTAGAGCACCAGCCACATACACCGAGGTTGGCACATTCGAACCCAGCCTGGGCCTGCTAATGAACAATGACAATTACAACAAAGAAATAGCTGGGCAGTGTGGCAGGTGCCTGTAGTTCCAGCAACTTGGGAGGCTGAGGCAAGAGAATAGCTTAAGCCCAGGAGCTTGAGGGTGCTTTGACACCACAGCACTCTACCGAGGGCAACATACTGAGACTCTGTTTCAAAAAAAAAGAATGCTCGGCGCCTGTGGCTCAAGTGGCTAAGGCACCAGCCATGTACACCTGAGCTGGCAGGTTCGAATCCAACCTGGGCCCGCCAAACAACAATGACGGCTGCAACCAAAAATTAGCCAGGCGTTGTGGCAGGCGCCTATAGTCCCAGCTACTTGGGAGACAGAGGCAAGAGACTCGCTTAAGCCCAGGAATTGGAGGTTGCTGTGAGCTGTGATGCCACAGTACTCTACTCAGGGCAATAGCTTGAGGCTCTGTCTCAAAAAAAAAAAAAACCATAAAAAACAATGTCACAATAAACCAAAGTTTTAACCTATATCAATCACAATAACACCACATAGCAAGAACTGTCAATTTGAACCATACCTTACCTCTATCCCATCAAAACAGAGTTTGATAACTGGTACAAATGCCTCTTCCACAGCCTGTAGGGAAAATAAACAAATTTAGTGTCTCTGAACATAACTTAGCATAATACCTAACAAAAAAATAAGCTCTCAGTAAGCAGCTTAAAAACAGGCCAGAAATAAAGGTTCAAATCCTTGATTTCTGCCACTCACAAATGAGATCATTGCTAGATTACTTGATATTCATTTTGTTTGCCTCACACTGCTAATCTGTAAGTGAGTTTATAGTTTTAGGTTTGTTTTAAAGAATGTGACAATATACAAATTAAGTGCTTAACAAGGTCTGACGTATCACAAGAGCTCAATAAATTCACTCAAATAACTAAATGAATTTTATAACTCCTCCCCTTTCGCCCCATTTACGCACTCTTAAATCTTTTACTTCTTCCTGTAATTTCAACTTATCATAGAATGAGGTGAAAAAGTCACTTCGATCAATATGTCTTGGTGCAACACACAACGCATCAATATCAGCACCTAAAAAAGATTAAGCCCATCAACCACTAATATTACAAAAAAATTATTTAGCTTATTATCATGGCAGTATCTGATGCTGAGAAACTGCATATTATTATACTAAAAATGCACCACCCTTTAATAAAAATTACCACATACTGGGGAAAATCATGATTTTAAATGATGGGGTATTTTTTGCCTGTAGCATCCTATATCTATAGGCCTGAGTAAACTGGGAGTACAAAGAAAGGTGGCTCAGACAGTACTTTCATGGTGGAGAAGGAATTATTCAAGCCTGTACTCAACATCCTGATGTCATCAATCACATTCATCACTTAAAACAAAAACAGCAAATGTACTACTAATGGGACAGAGTAATGAAAGCTAGCCATAGGGAAGGACAGCAAAATATAGAGAACACTGCCATACTAGCAGATACTTTTATAACAGTGATTAATGGGTAAAGAGTGCAACTTCAGAATGCCTGAGTTCTACTGGTTCTGCCATTAGATGGCTGGGAGAAAATGTTCAAGTTTTATTGCCTGTTTAAGTCTTAGACTCTTAAGGGATATGTAAAACTAAAAGTACTATGAGGAACAAATAAGATGATGAAAATCAAGAGCTTTAGCTCAGAGCCTAGTAAAGGGGAAGATTTTAATAAATATTCTTTGCAACAGTAACATCTTTACTGTGTTGTTTCTTTTCACAGAGAAAATATTCAGTGATTATCAATGGCTGTGGATACATCTTTTTTGGTTTGATTTTGCTTGGCAGTTATTTTACAATCTGTCTATAACAGTATGGAGAAAAATCTACAAGGTTGTCTTAAACGCTTTAATTCATTTTTGTTCTGATTTCCAGAGTGATAGTCTTATGGTAGGAAATGATAGTCACATAGCAGCACTGTCCAATGAGAAAAATATTCTGTTTTTTTAATCTGTACTTTTCAACACTGTAACCATTACCCAGATGTGGCTACTGAACACAGAACATGTGGCTACTTCTGAGAAACTTAATTTTTAATTTTACTTAATACTGCTTTTCCACAGTCTAGGTATAGAAGACAGTATTAAATTTTTCGTAACACATTTATAGAGTCTTTTGACGTACTCTCTCTTCCATCAAAAGCTAAGCTATATGATATGTAAGTAAATTAGATGGGTATGTCATTATTATTTATTAATAAAAAGTACCCCTTCCAAAGATAAACAAAGCAATATTTACCTTTTGTATGTACTCCTAACCTGTAAGATCCAAAAGTAAAAATTTTTCCTCCAACATTTTCAATTACAGACTGTGGAAGATTCTGTTTAAACAAACAAATAATGGTTATTTTGCCAGTGGGACATAAGGGCAACTATTTCGAATACTGTGTGTCTTTTTTTTTAAAAAGCCCAAATAAGATCACAGTGCAAATTTAATAGAGGGTATTCAAACTCTTTAAGCTTTAAAAACATACTAGCCCTTCGTAACTTTCCAAAATTTGTGTTCTTTAGCGAAGATACATTATTTTAGAATTTTGCTGTATTTCTGTAAAATGCTATAAAAAATACTTTGGTGGCAGGACCCAAAGCTCAATAGATAGGGCACAGGCTAGGCTGGTGGTGTTCACACAGGGTCAGCTGAACAATGACAACTGCAACAAAAATATAGCTGGGCATTGTGGCAAGCACCTATGGTCCCAGCTATTCAGGAGGCTGAGGCAAGGGAATTGCTTAAGCCCAAGAGTTGTAGGTTGCTGTGAGCTGTGACAC
>CAUYON010132796.1:0-14631 GCA_963573935.1 Arctocebus calabarensis
GGAAGTTTGGGAGCATTCAAAAGCTTTGTCTTCCATGTCAGAAATCCTTTCTTCTGCTTGCTCCATTCTGTTACTGAGGGATTCTACTGTATTTCTCAGATCTTTGAGGGCTGCAACTTCTTGTCTCAATGTGTCAAAAATCTTTGGTCATTTTTTTCTTTGAATTCGTTGAATTCCTGAGACGTCTTTTGGATTGCGGCTTGAAATTCTAATTCCATTTTTTCCTCCATTCCACTGATCTTATTTGCTATCCAGACTCTGAATTCGATTTCTGACATCTCAGCCATTTGCTTATGCAAGGGATCTTGTGCTGTATCTACCTTGTCATTCCTTGGGGGAGTTGATCTACTCTGATTACTCATATTGCCAGAGTTTTTCTGTTGATTCCGCCTCATGATTATTTTTCACTATTGCCTATGACTGTCCTCAGAGTTGGGGAGGTGTCTCTCCCAGATCAGGCCCTGGCAGAATCACTCTGTTGTTACTGGATCTTTGTAGGGAGTGACCCTGTGTCTCTAATGATTTCTCAAACCCCTCAGAGTGGAGAGCTTAAATCCTCCTCAGCTTGCTTAGAAGACACTTTAAATTGCTAATTTGGGCTAAGCAGAAGCTTTCCCAGGAAAGCACTGTGGCTGGGATCACTCCTTAAGTGGCTATCCACTTACCCAGTGTGCCAAAACCAGTTTCACTCTATGCCCCTGAGGACTAAGGCTGCAAGGCGTCCCAGTCCCCGCCTTTAGGCTACTCAGTCACTAGACTACTCACTCCTGCCCGATGTTTGGTCTGTCACCCTGAGGATGGAGCTTGCCAGGGCAGTTCTCCCACAATGGCTCCACACAGCCCAGAACCAAACACTGGTGGCTCCGTCTGGCTTGGTAGCCCAGTCTGGGGCCCCAGACAACAGTAAAAGACCCCTGTACTCTTTCCCAAGTTCTCCCGAGGCAGTTCAACTGAGTGCCAAGTCCAAAAGAAACCCAAACAGCACACAGGCAAGGCCTTTCCAGCCTGCAGTCCCACTGTTGCCCCACCCAAAGCTGCTGACAGTATTAAACCAAACAAAACACACACAACCACTTGCCCAATCTCCACTGCTTTTGCCTTCCTCGGGGTGTCCAGAAGTCTCACATTGTCTCCCTGTGTCCCCAAAGGGAAGTTTCTGGGCAGATCCCTCCTGCCAGAGATGCCTGAAGTCCTCTTTCCCCAGTCTCACGTGCCCAGTTGCAAGGAAGCTGTTACTTGGCCACCATCTTGCTCCACCCTCCAGCTCTCCAGTTTTTCTTCTTCGTGACACCTCCTCCATTCTGAAGTGACCTTGTTCACTTGCCTGTTATCTGCCTTCCCCCTTTGGAGTGTAAGCTCCGTGCAGTCAGAAACTTTTGTCTGTCTTATTTGAAGCTATGTCACCGGCACCTGGTAGATGTTGAATTAGTGTTTGTTGAATGAATGAAAGATGTTTGAAAGTCAAAGGCTCAGATCATCAGCATAGACAGAATCAGGAAGGATTCTTTGACTTAGGCGAAGGATTTATCCCGAACTCTGTCTGCATCTTGGCTCTAAAGAGGAGGGAGCTGCTGCTCTATCTTTTGTGCTTAGATGGAAACCCACCCACCTCCCTGCTTCAGCTTAAGACAATTGCAAATAACACCTGTTTGGGGGAGATACAGCTCTCTTTGCAACTGGGCTGATAAAGATGCCAGCAACTCTGAGGAGTTTGGGGTCTTAAGGACTTTACTTGGGCTCCACTAGTTGGAGGAGCTTGTCCTGTGTTGGTTAAAGGAAAGATTTCCTCACCTTTCATTCAGAGTGGACCCTCTCAAGTGTCCATTATGAAGATTCTCAGCAAGACTACCATTGTTAGCAGGGGGGAAATCTGGTCGAGTATTCCATTCTGCATTGAGTTTTTCTGCCTGCCTTGGAATATGAGCCAATAGTTTGAAATTTTGTACCACTTGGAACAGAATAAGGGAGCCATTTTATATTTGAACAATGTATTAATATCTGCCTCCCACTCTAGACTATATGTTCCATGATAACATTGACTTTCATTTGCTCTCTACTCCCAGGATTTAGCACCATGTCTGGCACATAATTGGCATTCAAGAAATACACCTTGAGTGAATGCAGTGAAATGATTTCTGAGCCTCTAGATATGTGCCTAGCTTCCCTATGCCATTCAGAATATTTCCTTTCTTTCCACTGACATATCAGGCATTGCCATTCTGCATGATAAAAAGTACAAGACTTTTCTTTACCCTGGGACTTAGCACCTGCCTGGGAGTTTTGGAAGATAATTACCTCTTTTAGATTTAGAGTTCTTGAGTACATGAATGCTGAATGCCCTATAGAGGGAAAGGGTAAAGTTTTGACAATGAATTATTTTTAAAATAGGGATGTATCGCCCCTTCTGTGAAATGATGCAAATAAGAACTTGAAAGGAAGATTTGCTGCAAATAATGGTGAATACTATATAGACCTTAACCTTGTTTGCACATTAGATGCTTTTCTGACAAAGTGGTATGTAGTTGAATATTTATATGGTAAATTCCATTTTCTTATTGACTTCCATTATTATCTCAAGAAATGTTTTGCTCAGAAACATTCTGTCCTCCACACAGAAAATCACATTTTAAAAACCACTCAGCCTTTACTGGTATGTAGCCTAAGTACGTTTAATTCTCTCCTGCCAGAAGAAGTAATCGAATGGACAACTGATCCGTACAACCTTTGCACATTCATTAAAAGCACACCCGTATTACAGTACATCTGACTGATTATGCTTATTTCTCTGGAATTTCCCACTGCCTGGATGGGACTTGAATATAGAAGCAGGTGCAATGGTTCAGCCCTGTCACAGGACTTGGGCCCAACACTAAATAGAAATGCTTTTTCAGGCTGAACAAAGGCAATTCTCATAAGTTGTTTCTTGCCCTTTAGATGATCCCTGCTTTCCTCCCCTCCCTTTTTCTTTCCCTCATGTGCAGACACCCCTTTCTGCCCTGCACTGTGTGAAGCACTGTCTTAATCACCTGCTTATCAACTTTGAGTACCCCTTAATGTCTCAAGAATTCCCACAAGTAGGTGAGATAGAATTGATGCAGGGGGCTTTGAAGGCGATTTGCTGGACAAGAACACAAATAGCAAATGCCATACGACTTTCTTCTGAAGCTTTTCTCTCGTTTTTTTAGTGAAGAACATCTAAAAAACTTGGTCATCTGTATAAAAGAAAATAAGAATCACCCAGAGATGGCCATTGTTAAGATTTAGTCTGTTTCCTTCTGCATTCAGATTTTGAAAAGTAAAATTGAGCTCACAATGCTGTGCATAAAACGTTGTATGTAGATTGCTTATTTTACCTAACATTGTATTGTGTCTATTCTCTTTTGGTTTTGTTTTTTTATACACGCAAACTGACCGAAGTAGTCTCTAAATATTATCCTAACACACTTTAATAGTTGAATTACAAATATCTCATAATTTTTGTAACATAACTGCATTATTGGCATTTAGTTTATATCTAAGCTTTATTGCTTTTAAAAATTAAGCTGTATAAACTCACTTACATGTTCATTTTGACCAAATTTCTTTTTATTTCCTTAGGGTAGATTCCAAGAAGCAGAATAATTAGAGGAAATATACTTTCAATTGTTCTTTAAAAAAACATTGTTCCTCCCCTCACTAGCCATGTTCATCACACAGCACCCTGACCAGCATTCAGTATTACCACTTTTATCAGTCAAAATTGCATCTCATCTGGATTTGGGTGTCCTTAATTACTCGCCAGTTGAGCATTTTTATGTGTTTATTGGCTCCAGGTTCCTCTTTTCCTGTGAATTATTCATTACTGTCATTGCCTGCTTTTCTCTGGGGTGTTCTCTTATTACCTTTATTCTCAGAAAGTCCCTGCTCATTTCAAGACCGGTTGTTTCTCTTAAATTTGACTCTATCAAGTCTATCCCATTGTTTTTTCTTTCTTTTTTTTTTTATTAAATCATAGCTGTGTATATTAATGCAATCATGGGGTACAACGTGCTGGTTTTACATACCATTCGAAATATTTTCATCAAACTAGTTAACATAGCCTTCATGGCATTTTCTTAGTTGTTGTGTTCAGACATTTATATTCTGCATTTAGTAAGTTTCACCTGTACCCTTCATTATTTAGAATTTTAGTCAATCTTCTATTAATCAATTATTACTTAATTCAAGTCAATCTCAGTCCTCAGCATGCCATTGAAGGTCTCCCCTAAAGGTGGACGTTGCCATGGCCATGTTCACTTCTTGGTTACGGTCACCGAACTGTGTGGGCAGAAGTCTATAAGTGACCTCCACCCCCCACGATGACTCTCACTCCTGTGTAATCCCTCCCACTTTGAATGTTGATAAAAACTGTGACTATGATGAAATTATTCCCTTGGCTGTGTTTTGTTATAGGACAAAAGGGAAATTATTCAGGTGGACATAATGGGATCATATGAGCCTTTCAAAGCAGAGCTTTCTCCCGGGTGAGGGCAGAAGGGGAAGCCAGGGAGCTCTGAAGCATGAGAAGCATCTGGCATGATGTGGCTGGTTTTGAAGGTAGTAGAGGGCATGTTCGAGGAAGCAGGATGCCCCTTGGGGACTGGGAGGTCCCCTGGCCAACAGTGGCTAACAGGGACCTCAGAATTCATACTCTTCCAAGTACCTCAGTCAACCTGAAAGCTGATTCTTCCCCAGAGTCTCCAGATAAAAGTCTAACCCAGCTGATAAACCTTGATTTTAGCCTTGTGAGACCCCAAACAGAGAACCCACCATGACTTATGACCTACGTAGCTGTGAGATACTAAATGGGTGTTATTTCCAACCACTAAGTGTGCAATAATTTGGTATACAGCAATAGAAAATTAATACAAACCAACTGTGATTTCACCAACTCTAAGATTATCCAGGCCACTTCTCTGTGATAGCCACAGGCTATTCATAGCTAAAATCAAGATACAGCATCTTTGACATTTTCTTTATCCGATGGTTGAATAACTGTCAAAAAAAAAAAATGAAAGAAAAGCTAGATTTCAAACCAAAAATAAGACGTTGAAAGTGGATTGACTTTCTACTTTCCAAGGCACTTTCAAATTGTTTCACTCTGTCCTTATAAGATCTTGGTGGCAAAGATAAGAACAAAATCCCCCAGATTAAAGTCATTTGACCAAATAAAATAGGGCTAATTTTAGCTCGGGGGTAAGAAGGCCTTTCAAACAATAAGAACCAGCTCACTGTGGAAGGGACCACCTTCTCAAATAGGAAACTGTGCCTTGCTGGAAGAAAGGGCTACATGATCATATGTGAAGGATTTAAAGGGGGAGAGCCGGGCATGGTTAAAGAGTCAAACTGCTTCCTCTTTGAGGTCTCTTCCAACACGAAAGGCTCTGTGTTCCCACTGGAATTAAACTAAACTGACCCTTGTTCATGTTGGGGGTCACTGGTTACTCAGATCTCTTCTCAAAGGATTCCTTGCCACTTTCACAATTGCCATTGTTTTTGCAGCAGCAAAATTGTCTAACCTCTTTTGAATAAAGAAAATATGATGTGATAGATCTCAGTGAAACCTTTTTTTTTTTTAAGACATAAAGAAATTTCAATAACTTGACTGAATCTCACAAACACCTCATAGTGGAGGCAAGGTCTGAACTCATTCATCTGAGTCCAGAGTAGTGGCTGTAAAACTGTCACAGCATCATCTACTGGCCCGTGCTAGCAAGTAGGAGCAGATGGAAGGATCTGGCTTGGGTACTTAAAGAGGCAAGTATTCCAGCAAGACTGTAGAGCAGAGACATATCCTGAAAGACTAGGGTATGCTCAGTAGCCCAAGCATCCTGGCAACCTCTCCCGTGGCAAAGGGAAAAATTACTCTTTTCCTTTTGTGTGTTTTTTCTCGAGGATTGAGCTAATAGCCTACCTTCCCTGCCTTAGTTACTAGAACTCATTAGACAGCCTACTTCCATTCTCTGAACCTCAGTCTACTGTTCTGTACAACAGGGAGATTAGGTGAGTTGATTTTGGAAATCCTTCCCAGCTCTCAAGTTTCATTATTCCAAAATAATAATATTTTGACATTCCCCCCAAGGCACCCCCCAAGTGCCTTCTGGAGATAATCAGCAGCTCAATAGAGTGCTCTAAAGTAGAATGACACCCAGTTCCAAGGATTTCTTTCAAGGAATTCTTGAGTTTTTCTGTAAGAATTCTATTTTTGTGAGACCTTGTACTTCTAGATTCCACATTTCTTGAGAACCCTGCAGCTCCAGAGAGAACAGCCTGATGGACCACCCTCTGACAGGCAGAAGGAACAGCCATGGAACAGAAAGTGGGGGTGGGAGGGAAGGTGGTGAAGAGAGTTGTCTAGAGGTTAAAATTCGGCTAGTTCAGGTGGCTACGTTTCCTCCTGGGAGACACAGGGCTGCAACAATGCCTCAACAGTTCTAGAGGAAGCCTGAGGCTGGCAGAGGGACGAGGCATGGGACCAATTGGAGTCAGAAACTCAGCCTGGGGTGGCAGGTGCAGTTAAGGCTGCATGTAGGACTTGGTGACGGTGTAGCTAGGAACATCTGGGGGGGAGGAAGGAAGTGTCACCAAGTGGTCACAGTGGCCAAGAAGGACAAGAGGAGACCCAACTTATCACCTTAACTCTGATTCATCTCACTTTGCCTCATGGTCCATCTGGACATCAGCATTCTAAAGTCAGTAGGGAAAGTGATGCAGCTGCATAGGGCAGGCGTGGGGATTAAAGGCAGCCAGGTTCCCGTGATCACCTGAGTCAACCTCTCGCTTTACACAGGCAAGCTGCAGATGGAGTAATAACTCCACACACCTCTCCTGTCTTCCTGGGGATGCTGCCTTCCTGGGTTTGACTTTGAAAGGCTGAAACAGATAAAAGAATTTTGCACTTACTTAAAGGGGAGAGAAAGGACCTTACTTCAAGTCTTTGCAAATTCATTTTGATTCTAGACATAGTGAAGTCAGTAGAAACCCAGTTCCCCTCTGGCATGAAAGGAATTAACTCTGAGTACTTGGTCATCTCAAGATATCGGATTCAGAAACAGAATTAATTTTGGAAGCCCCCTGAGACCCTGCAGACTATATGTCAAGAGTCTACATATTGATTTTCTAGATATTAAAAAGTTAGAACAATGACACAATTTAACAGCTTTATTGTGATACTGAAGTATAATTTACATGCCTTAGAGTTCACCTGTGATGAGTGTACAATTCAGGGGCTTTTTAGTGACTACAGAGGTATACAACTCTTAGAATAATTCAGTATTAGAACATTTTCCTTTGCTCTATTTGCAGGAAATTCTTGCTCCTACCCCAAAGCCCAGTCACTGATATGCCAGATGTGTTTATTTGCCTTTTCTGGACATTTCATATAAATGCAATGATACATCTTCTGTATCCAGCTTCTTTCACTTAGCATAAAGTTGTTAAGAGGCATCCATTTTGCAGTAGGCTTAGTATTTCATTCCCTTACACTGCTGAAGAGTGTTCCATTGTACACACAGACGGCATTTTGTCTACCTGCTCATTGTTGATGGATATCACCTTGTTTCTCATTCTTTGCTGTCATGAATATTGCTGCTATAAACATGAACATGACCTATGAGCAGGTGAATCCTATGCTATGCATAAGTCTTTGTGTGAACATACGTTCCTATTTATCTTGGGCAAATTCCAAAGAGGGGAATTGCAGAATCACATCACATACTTTACTTTGAAAGAAACTCCCAACCTGTCTTCCAAAGTAACTGTACCATTTGGCATTCCCACCAGCCATGTACAAGGTCTCCAGTCTCTCCAGCACTTGTTACTATCTGTCTTTTTGATTGTAGCTGTTCTAGGGGGTGTGTAGTTATATCTCGAGGTGGATTTAATTTACATTTCTCAAATGACCAATGATCGCGAGTATCTTTTTATGTGCTTATTATCCAAAAGAACATCTTGAACCAATGATTTGTGTGTTGTATAAATAGCTGCTAAGGGAGCGTGTGTGCCTAGAGCTGTGTTAAGTTCTTGAGACGAAACAATGACTAAAGCACAGCCATGCCTTCATGCACTTTGTGCAGACATTCATAGATGTGTTAGACACTGTGGGAAGTTAAAGTGGAGGCGCTCAGCTGCAAGAGCATGTACCCACTCACCCCACGGCTCAGTGAGCCGGGAACACTTGTGGGTGAAGCAATGTCCAATGCCAGTGCTGAGGGTTAGTGGCCACTAGCCAGGCAAAGATCGATGAGAGTAATCATCCAGGTAGACTTGAAATGTTGGGGATTGGGTAGGAAAGAAGGAGGAGGGAAGAAGAAGTGCAAATGTGTGTGGCAAGTGGACACAGCTCTTCAGGGCCAGGGTTTAGGGAGGGGAGAGTGAGATTGAAGCTAGAGAAGTAAGCAGGACAAGATCAAGGGGAGCCCAGCAAAGAGCGACCAATGCCCCTTAAGGAGGGCGTGTCACGGTCACTACAATATCCTTCCCACAGCACTGTGGGACACGCATATGGCAGCCTCTGGGTGTTCCTTTACAGAAGCTGTGTCAGGCATCACATGCCTTTGGAACCCCTGTCTCCCTGCTCCAGCAGGCCCGTCTGGAACCCTGAGATTGACCTGTTCCCGCCTGTGTTTTGACAGGTGCTACATCACCCTCACCCAGTCTCTGCACTTGACCATGAGTGGGGCTCCAGCAGGACCTGCAGGCACGGGCAAGACTGAGACCACCAAGGACCTGGGCCGGGCCCTGGGTGTCATGGTCTACGTGTTCAACTGCTCAGAGCAGATGGACTACAAGGTACGGGTTGACTCAGCTTTGGGAGGAACTAGAACTGGGTGACTACCCAAACCAGGGGCAAAGTTCATTCTGGCTACCAGCTCCCCCAGGTCTCAAAACCCAGATGAGGGGTCTCTGCATGCTCTTTCATGATAGATCTGAGGAACTCTGATCCCTGGAGCTCATTGACCTCCCTGTAAATCTCTGAATCAACAAGGGGCCACAGTTTCAGGGATCACAATTTCCCTAACGAGCTCTATGACCGCAGATGGCACACTTCACCTTCTGGGTCTCTCTTCATCATCTGTAAAATGGAAAACTGAATCTCTCTGACCTAGAAGCACAGAAAGCCTTATAAATAGCTAATATGAAGATACTGTTGTTACCTAAAATCAAACATATTTGTCCTTTTCTATGCACATGGACACTCCCCAATTTGTCTACGAGAGCACAGTGTTCTGCAAGTGCAGGTATGATCTGGAAGCAGACTAGATCAGCCCCTTCTCAAGGGTGTCCACAGAAGATGAGTGCACAGGTGATGTGGTTCATTCAGGTGCTCATCATTTTTTTTATTAGATCATGACTGTGTACATTAATGCATTTATGGGGTACAATGTGCTGATTTTATATACAATTTGAAATGCTTACATCAAACTGGTTAACATAGTGTTCACCTCACTTATTTAATTGTGTTTAGACATTTATATTCCACTATTAATATATTTGACATGTACCCTTGCAATATGCACAGTAGGTGAGGTCCCATGATTACCCTCCAACCACCCGTCCCATCACCCTCCTCTTCTCTTCTTCTCTCTGGGCTATAATTGTGTTTCATCTTTCATATGAAAGTGTGGGTGATTATATATGGAACACTTCTGCATTGCTGGTGGGAATGCAAACTAATACGTCCCTTCTGGAAAGAAGTTTGGAGAACACTTAGGGAACTAAAATAGACTTACCATTCGATCCTGCAATTCCTCTAATAGGTATATATCCAGATGACCAAAAATCACTTTACAACAAAGACATTTGCACAAGAATGTTTATTGCAGCCCAATTCATAATTGCCAAGTCATGGAAGCTGCTCATTGTTTTTGTTTGTTTGTTTGTTTGTTTTTATTAAATCATAGCTGTGGTGCTCACTTCAGCAGCACATATACTAAAATTGGAACGATACAGAGAAGATTAGCAGGGCCTCTGTGCAAGAATGACACTCAAATTCGTGAAGCATTCCATATTTTTTTCAGATTGTATATGAAGTCAGCACATTGTGCCCCATGATTGCACCAATGTACACAATTATGATTCAATAAAAATTAAAAAAAAATTTTTTTTTAAATCATAGCTGTGTACATTAATGAAATCATGGGGTACAATGTGCTGGTTTTATATACAATTTGAAATATTTTCATCAAACTGGTTCACATAGCTTTCAAGGCATTTTCTTAGTTATTATGTTCAGACATTTATATTCTACATTTAGTAAGTTTCACCTGTACCCTTCTGTACCCTTGCACCGCAGGTGTGGCCCCACCAATTACCCTCCCTCCACCTCAACCTCGCCCCTTCCCTCTGCTCTCTTGCCCCTTTCCCCATATTTTTGTGCTATAATTGGGTTATAGCCTTCATATGAAAGTTATAAATTAGATTCATATTAGGGCTGAGTACATTGGATACTTTTTCTTCCATTCTTGAGATACTTTTCTAAGAAGAATATGTTCCAGCTCCATCCATGTAAACATGAAAGAGGTAAAGTCTCCATCTTTCTTTAAGGGTGTGTAATATTCCATGGTGCACATATACCACAATTTATTAATCTATTTGTGGGTCTATGGGGATCCATGAAGTCTATAAGGTCTCTTTTATTCCTGAAATTAGTAATTTATATATTCTCGTTTTTTTCTTTGGCAATCTTGCTTGAATTTGCCACTTTTATTGATTGACTTAAAGAATTATCTTCTGTATTAATTGATTTTATCTATTATTACTCTTTTCATCATGATTTTCTTGTTTCTGCTTGCTTGTAGTTTATTTTGCTATTTTTCTGGTTTCTAGAGGTGAAAACATAGATTATTGATTTGAGATGTTCTTTATTTCTACTATATGACTTGAGGGCTATCAATTTTCCTTTTAACTCTGATTTAGAATTATCCCACAGATTTGGATATTTTGTATTTCATTTAATTTTGTTCAAAATATTTTTCAATTTCCACTGAAACTTGGTCTTCAACCATGGATTATACAGATGTGTGTTGCTTAATTTCCAAGTACTGAAGATTTTTATGTTATGTTTTTGTTATTGATTATTTTTAAATTCCATTTGTGTGAAGGACATATTTTACATAACTTTAATTCTTTTTAATTCATTAAAATTAGCTTAATTGTTTTGAATTTGTTTTATAACAAATTGGTGGATTTTTAAAGAGATAGGAGGATAGTTACTGGTATGAGTGAAAGTTTGAGGATAGGAAGAGACTTCTAAAAATAATTTAGGAGGCGGTTTTGATATTGTTGTGCTTTCTGAAATCCTTTTAACACTTTTTATAAGAAAGCCTAAGTAAACGGAATGGGATCTGTGTTTCCTCCACGTGTGACTTCTTGCATAGACTGAATCTTGGAGGTCCCTGGTTTTTATCTGAGTGTTATTTTTATTTTATGTTTTATAAAGACCTTGATAGAATTATAAATTAAATGACTACAATAAAAGACACTTTCAATATTTCTCTAATCTTGTTATACCTCCCATTAGTTTATACTTACTTTGTGTGTTCTTACGTGTTTCATACACACAGAACATCTTTTTTCTTAAAGACAAGATTGCTATATGCTATGACCACCTACACAAATAAAATGTAGGCATTCCTCTAAGGGTTTGCATGGGTTGGAAATTTATTACTCCAAAAAGAAGTAAGGAAACTCTCCCAAGTTGAAATGATTTATTTTTGTTTCTGGTAAGATTATATGGGTGTCTTTATTTCTCATAGACCTTATGAGAAGAGATTGACTATTATATATGACGCAGATTTTGTGGTGACATGCACAAGTAAGCCAAGATGAGTAAGCCAAGATGCTAGCCATATTGAATTACAGCACCGAAGGATAGCTTTAAGAGGGACACATAGGACACACAGCAAAAGAGCCCAGAAATGATCAGGAAGGCACCACAGCTCAATGAGAAAAAAATCACAGGCATCCTCCTTCACCTACTTCTTATGTGAAAAAAGAGACAAACTTTCTGGATCCTACTTTTCTCATCTTATAAACTGGGAGACGTAGATTTAAGTGATATCTGAAGTTTCCTGTAACTCACTATATATTTATGTTAACAAAAGAATAATTAGGTTTATACTTACCTCCTAAGCTACTAAATTTACTGGTTTAATTAAAATCAAGGTAGAGATTTACAAATTAATTACAGTGCAGGCAGACTATAGGTAGAAGTTTTAGACAAGTATTTAGAACTAGAAGGCTAACTTTAAGAGATAAGAAAATAGGATCTTAAAGAGAATTAAATACATGATTTACTTTGCCTCAGAACTGGTCAAGAGTAAAGTTTAATAAATTTGGAGATTTAGATTATTACTTGTCAAGACAAATAATGACATTCAAGATGTACTGATAGAATAATTCAGAAAATCGAATGGGACCCATTATAGCATTTCTTTTGAAAGTTGAAATTCTGACGTTGAAAGTAAACTTTAGTTTGCTGCTTAAGAAATTAGAATTGGATTTTGTTTGGGAAACCTTCCTGTGTCAGTCTGTTCATCAATCTCATAAAACTAAAAGAGTTCAAATAGAAAAGTGTACTAACAAACAGTGGTAAGGGCTTAATTCTTTGAGAATTTACCATTTATCATTCCTTTGGTTGAGACAATGACAACATGATGAAATGACATGGCAAAAATACATGGAAATCAAGAAAGCCTCCAGCATTTGGAAGTCTGATGGGAAGAGATTATAAGTGTCCATGATTGCACTCATTTAAACATCTAGAATACTATATTATGTTATTTATTGCCAAGTGAAAGCTAAGATTATTCATTTCAAAAGTAAAAGAGAAAGAGAAGGTGGAGGAAGTAAAACAAGAGGAGAAGATAAGACAAATATTTACATGGAAATAAGAGCTATAGACTAATTGAATACTTTTGTGCCTTGCCCACAGTAAAACAACATAGAATAAACCAAGAAGTAAAAATACACCTAAGATGGAGTAACTTAGAATGCATTAACCAGGATACAATGTGAAGTAAGCCATGGAACTTGCTACAACAAGATTTTATTCAAATAATGACTTAGATTAGAAGGACTAGATATGGTAAACACAGTTGGTGTAAAAATTTTTATGCTTGAAATTTGGAACAAACAAACAAAATATATTAAAAAAAGAATAAAACACAAATAACATTAGCTTCCATGGATAGACTTATATTACTATATTTTAGGAGGTACAAGGAGTATCCCCTTAATTTGAAATAACTAGTATACCCAGGGTAGATCAGGAAAGCCCATGTGGTGCTGTGGCTGGTGGGCAAATTTGTTTCCTTGGGAACCTTAAACATCTTAGCAGGCTTCAGCCCTGGGTAAGTTAGTGCAAGAGATAGTAAATTGTAGGCTGTTATAATTCATGTGACTCATCTATACTTATGAACTGGAAAGACCTATGGAAATTTGGATTATTATTTTATGGCAAGGGAGAGGAACTGAAATGATGTGCCAGTGTCCATGGCAACGTTTCCTTTTTGGATTTATGCCTCTTTGGGATGGGCCGGTTGTAAATAAACTATTGCAAACACAGTAGTGGGAGGGATGCCTAAGTTAAAGTGGGGAAGAAAACAATGGTGAGTAGACCTTTAATTAAGATTGACTCTTAGTACAGGACAAATATCTAGTTTGTGTGTCACTTGGATCCCTTCCCTTTTACTTGCTGACCATTTCACCACTTGAAAGTACTTCATTTCTACACGAAGTGGGGAATAGAAAGGAAGTGGGACTGACAATATTTCAGTTTACTCTAGTCAATTGGCATTGCAACTAGAGCACAGACAACAGGGAATCCATTTGTAAGCTTATATATATATATATATATGTATTTATTAACGACAACCTTCTGTATCAGAAAGTTTACTCCAACTGCTCAATCAAAATTATGTTCCAGGGACTGTGACTTTATTTTCTCTCCTATTATGTTATTCATAAACAATCACGGAGTTGTGCAATAACTATTTGATTTCCCACAAGTGAGGGGGATTCCCTTCTTCCTGAGAACAAGGCAAACTGTACAAAATTGAGAGCCAAGCACCTGTAAGATAATGGTAAATTCTGATGCCAAATGCTTCCCACAGTAGAGGGCCTGGACATTCGAGAAAGTATTTTGGAAAACGTTCAGCCAGGAGAACCAAGTTTTCCATCACTCACGTGCAGGGCGGGTGAAGGTGGGCGTGACACACTGTTCAATGTCGTGGTGCTGGAGCCTGGACTGGAACCCATTGTTGTCCTCGTGGCACAGGTGTGAGAACCACCTGCTCCCAGCCTACTTTTCCTTACATGTGGTCACTTTTTAAAAAAATTTTTTTTATTTTTATTAAATCATAATTGTGTACATTGGTACAATCATGGGGCACAATGTGCCGACTTCATATAGAATCTGAAATATTTTCATTGAACTATTTAACATAGCCTTCATGGCATTGTAATCACTATATGAAGACATTTATATTCCACATTTAGTAATTTTCACTTGTACCCTTCCAAGATGCACTGTAGGTGTGATCCCAACAATCATCCTCCCTCCTCCCATCCTCCCCCCTCCCCTCCCCTCCCTTGCCCCTTTCCCCATTTCTT
>CAUYON010132801.1:0-20107 GCA_963573935.1 Arctocebus calabarensis
TCTACGGTGCATCTTAGCAGGGTACTGGTGAAACTTATTAAATGTAGAGTATCAATGTCTTTATATAGTGATCAAGAAAATGCCATGAAGGCTATCTGTAACAGTAAGATCAAAACATTTCTGAATGTATATGAATCGTGCCCTATGATTGCACCAATGTAGAGAATTATGATTCAATAAAATTATTAAAAAAAAAATTATTCTCTTAACTTTTCAAAAGGCATGTGCCTGCTAAGTCTTCTTTTATATACTGGTTTGTCTGCTCTGTTTTAACTTTGGGTGAAACATTCACATGTCAACAACTGAGGCACAACCCTTGTGCAGAATGTGCTATATAGTCCCACTGGCTATGAAAGCTAACAAAAGTATTTCTGAGAGAAAGGAGTACTGGCCTATTTATTCCATAATTTTCTTGTTTTTTATTTACTCTTATTTTCAGGAAGTCTCCTCTATTTCACATTATATTTATAATACTTAAATTATATCCCAATTCAAAAGGCACCTAGACTTCATCTCATTTCTCATACTTTACAAAATAAAAATATAAAATTTTATAAGAGACACATATGAAGAAATAGAAATCAATTTTATACAACCACAAATATTCAATAAAGATACCTCAACAATGACAGATATGCCACCACCAATATCCCAGGATGGACTATTAACACTAACAACCTCTAATTTCCCTGAAGGAATAGATGGGTCAACTCCAATATTCCAGGAGGGACAATAAATTTTAACATTGATATTTAATTCTTTCAATATCCGTTTATATAGCACTATTCCCATCACACTTCTTGTTCCTTTTTTTAAATCAGCACCTTTGCATTCAATATGGCTCACTTCTTCAGACTCTCGCACCCTATTTGTATCCATCATATAATCACAACTTTATTCTTATTTCCTCACGACATACTGTTACAATATTCTCCCTTGTATTACTAATGAGTGCTTTATTACTCCTTATTGCACCACAGACTCTTTTTCTGTGTACTTAGAAAAAATATATTAAGCATCTTCTTTATTGCTAGAAAAAAAGGCTTTGGAGATTACACAGCTTTGAAACGGTAATATTTAATTCCATAGCTCTCTGAAGTTGATATTCTTGGAAAATAAAGCACTATTTTCTAAAGGGAATGTTAACTGATTTGGTCTAAGATGATAAGAATCTTTGTTCTTATTGGACTGGACTCCCTAGTCCATTAGACTAGACTCTAATTTTAGTAAAACATCAGTTTCTCATAAATTATTGTATTTATAATGATTCTGTATCATCTATTTCTTGTGGTACTGATCAAGTAGGTGGCATTTTGATTATTAGAAAGGGTTTTTTGTTTTGTTTTGTTTTGTTTTGTTTTTACTTTTAAGACCATTCCATATGACTTTCCTTAAAGAAAACTACTGGTACAGGGGAATGATTTATAGTTTCCCACATTTAGGTTTCTGCAAACCAAAAGCATGAAGTTCATACCGAAACTAGATTGAAATTATTGTCAGTATATCCATTAGGTAAGACTGAATGAGCCCACAAGATCTACTAAAGTCTGTCAACATTTCAGAATAGAATGGGCAGTTCTGTATAAGATGGAGAGGACCTAGGATGCAATAAATATTTAATCAGTACTTGACCATCCAGTTGTTCAGTTTGTGACCAACTTTAGTCTGGAGAATGGAATATACAACCACGACCAAAAACAATGAATAAACACAGTCAGTTCACCTTGCCAGCATCCAATGCTTTAGGGATGGACCAAAACAGAGTATATATCACATATTTAACATACACAAACACATTTGGCCATCAATCTGCAAGAAAGACAAATTAACTGTAATGGAAAAGAAGACTATCTTATCACTCTGTGGTATTTTCTTCCCCCAGACACAATTCAGTAACTTCTACACCATGAACTTCCAATAGTCACTATGTCATTTCCAAATGGTACCAGCCTGACTCCAGTTTCATTCATCCTAAATGGCATCCCTGGTCTGGAAGAAGTGCATCTGTGGATCTCTTTCCCCCTGTGCACCATGTACAGCATTGCTATCATGGGGAACTCCGGCCTTATGTACTTCATCTACTCTGAAGACGACTTACACAGACCTATGTACATCTTCCTAGCCCTTCTTTCTTTCACAGACATGCTCATGTGCACCAGCACTCTTCCAAACACTCTCTGCATATTGTGGTTCAACCTCAAGGAGATTGATTTTAAGGCATGCCTGGCCCAGATGTTCTTTGTGCACACCTTCACAGGGATGGAGTCTGGGGTGCTCATGCTCATGGCCCTGGATCGCTATGTAGCCATCTGCTACCCCCTACGCTATGCCACAATCCTCACTAATTCAGTCATTGCCAAGGCTGGCCTTGTCACTTTCTTTAGAGGTGTGATTCTTGTCATCCCTTTCATTTTCCTCACCAAGCGCCTGCCATACTGCAGGGGCAATGTCATACCCCACACCTACTGTGATCACATGTCTGTTGCCAAGATATCATGTGGTAATGTTAAGGTCAATGCCATCTATGGGTTGATGGTTGCCCTCCTGATTGGAGGCTTTGACATCTTATGCATCACGATCTCCTACACTATGATTCTTCAAGCAGTTGTAAGTCTGTCAACAGCAGATGCTCGGCAAAAAGCCTTTAGCACCTGCACTGCTCACATCTGTGCCATTGTCATCACCTATGTTCCAGCCTTCTTTACCTTCTTTACCCACCGTTTTGGGGGACATACCATTCCTCCACACATACACATTATTATGGCTAATCTCTATCTACTCATGCCTCCCACCATGAACCCTATTGTGTATGGGGTAAAAACCAAGCAGATACGAAAATGTGTCATTAGGTTCTTCTTTAAGGGAAAGGACAATTCTTCTCAAAATATTTGAATAGAACATTCTGAGGAGTTCTCTTAGCCATTGAGATGACCAAGTCAATAGGGGACCCTTCAAGGGAAAACTAGAAATTTGGCCATAGAAAATACTTTCTTGTGACTCAAAGTCTTCTGCCTCTTTTGTAAGGGTACCACCATTCTCAGGTAGGTAAAGACATGAATTTCTCCTGTGAAATTGTGTGTTCTTCAAAACCTCTTTATTCATAGAGGACTTCAAACTTATAGTTAGATATATCTCTTCTGGATGACAAGCTACACAATTTTGCACCACAATAGGTGAATCACTAAAACTGGAGTTAAAGTTTTTCAAAATTTTAAATCCCTGGTAAAAAATGAGCCATGTTCATTAAGGTTTGTGTTAATTTACTTACCTCAGCATTATCCTGCCAAAGTCATTTGGAGTTCATTCTTACTCAGCAAATTCTTATCTCTTGCTTCTCTTTCAAGTTGAACAGTTGTATATGTGGTTGCATTTCATACCGAAGTTCACGAGAAGTCTTGTAAAAACTGAATATTGCATCATGCTCATAATACCAGAAGTTGACAATAACATCCATGTCCATCAACATTAGGCTACATACATAAATAATTGTGGTCTATGTAAATATAAAGTTGAGAGAAAGAAAAAATACAAATTGTATGTTTTCATTTATATAAATTTTAAAAGCTGGCAAAACTGATTTATTAAAAATTAGAACAATGTTTACCTTTGAGAATGAGGGACCAAGTAATTAGGGGTGCATTTGAGATATTGTCATTGATTAGTTCTTGACCTAGAGGGTAGTTCCAATGTGTAGCAACTTGGTATTTCATGTCACTTATGACATGTGCTTTTTTGCACACATACTACGCTTCAATGAAATTTTACTTAAAATAATGCCTTCAGCACACACTATGACCTTCTAAATTATGAAATTTTTCTTTTTTGCCTCTTATATCATCTATCTATGGCCCCCAAAGTATGTATAATGTCTTTTTTTCAGGAGCATGTTACATTTAACGTGTAAATAACGTATGCATATTGTACAAATTATAACCAAAGATAAGATCATCATAAAAACATTGAAATCTTCATCTTGAAAATCATGTTCATCTATCATTTTTTAGATATTTCTCTTAAAAATATTATATGTGTATGTGTATATTTTAGTTGTTCTTTTTAATGGTTATTTCTTTTACTCAAAGCTATGTTAAAACTTTAATTATATTACTAACTGCTCTGTTATACACTAGGATTTAATTCAATTACTGTATCTGTGCCCTGACCTATTCCTCAAGATATTTTATATGTTCATGTGTGTAATCACGTACATGAATCTATTCCCACCAATATTTGTGAAAACTCAATATTAATTTTACCTTCCATTCTTTAGATAGTTACCATTAGCTATCATCCTGGAAAACTTTCAATTTGTTTAAAATTTTATTGTATTAAGTAAAAACTAATAAATAGTTTTAGAATCACTATCATATGAATGTGAGTATTAAATGCGAATTTTCATCAATTGACATACAAATCAGGATTATATTTTCTTCTTCATTGGCCCAATACCATCATCCTTATTATTCTTAAAGTATATTTCTGGGATCAATATTCTTTTCAGAAATATCTGGGAATATATTGCAGTGATCAAACAAGATAAGGCTTTGCACTCACCCAACTCAAAAATAACTTTTGTAACAGATAAGAAGGAATGATGGCAAAAATATCTAAGAAAAGAAAAAGTTGTGAAAATCTCACAGAAATGCAAGAAAAAACGAGACAATATAAAATATGACAGAATAGAGATAAAGATGTATCTTCTGTCCAGGATGGCAAATATCTCCATTTTAGGATTGCTATTAGAAGAGAAAACCATTAAAACAAATGGAGGCATTGATTTAGAACACTATAAAATAACATTTTTTATAGCAAATTCAAAGTATGTGTTTTAGGAAATGCCAAAATACCTAGAAAAGGCTCAAACCCAGACATGGCACGTGGTAAGAATGTATGATCTATTCTCTTAAAAAAATTAATAAATAATGCACTATTAACCATACTCACTATGTTGTGCCTTAGAACTCTAGAACTTGTTTGATTTGTAACCACAAACTTACATTCTTTAACCAACATCTCCCCATTTCCCTCATTCCTGACACACTCTTGCCCTTTCTGTTTCCACCCTCTACTCTGTTTCTATAAGATTCCACATATAAATGAGATCATGAAGTATTTGTATTTCTGTATCTGACTTATTTCAACTAGCACAGTGTCTTCCAGGTTCATCCATGTTGTTATAAATGGTAAGATTTCTTTCCTTTTTAGCCAAATATCATATATTGCTGTGTATAAAGCACACATTTTGTCTAAATTTTTGAGGGAAAAATATGAATGCACATTATATATTATAGTGTGGCTTGGGAGTAGAGGGCTGCTGGGAACATGGGGTTCCAGTCAGGGAAGATGTGGGATCTGGTGAGGGTGGGTTGGAGTGGCCCCTACTGACAGCTGCAACTAAGGAAAGGGGTTGTGGTGGAGCTGGTAAGGCCGGTTATGACTGTACAGAATGAAGACTGAGGCCATGTGGAGGGGTCCACAGCCCCAAGTAGGCTCCAGGGACCCACCTAACTTCCCATGAAGCCTCAGATGCTCTTGTTTCACCAGCTACATGTGTGAGCCACACTACAATATATAATGTGCATTCTTATTTTTCCCTCAAGAAAATATAATCCTGGTTTGCGAGTTTTAACCTGGTCAGGCCCTGCTAAACAACAATGACAAGCAACCAGTTGACTTCACATCTCTACTGTGGCTCCCCAATGTGGTGGAGAGGAAAGGGCTCTCTGGGAAAAGGGAAGAGACAACCTTCATGGGGCAGGTAGCCACAGGAGGGCAGTGTTACACACATGTTTACCAGGAGAGTGTTAGCCCTCTCCAGATGTGTTTCTCCTGGCGGAGAGCTGGCCACTTTTTCAAGGGACATTTTCCTGAAAATTTGGACAAAAGACATGGATACTCATTACCATGGCAAAATAGGGTTATATTCTTTTGTATATGTACCACATTTTCTTAACCCATTCATTTATTGACAAACACTTGTCAGGAGAAACAATCCCCTTTCCTTTATTTGAACTTATATATACACCTTTATTTCCATTTTTCAATAAGGATTTTCTTAGGTGAATAATTGAAGAAAGTGATTTCAATAAACCTATTTAATTAAAGTATGACTGAGAAATTATTGGTCCTTATTTGACAAGTGGAGACCAAGAAACTACAACACCTGTCAAAACTAATGTAATGTAAGTTGAAAACATTCACATTCAGAAAGATAATTCATTGGAAAGTAAAGTAGTACTTTCTCTTTTTTTTTTGAGACAGAGTCTCACTATATCGCCCTCGGTAGAGCGCTGTGACATCTCACCTCACAACAACCTCAAACTCTGGTTCTCTTGCCTCAGCCTCCGAAGTAGCTGGGATTGCAGGTGCCCACCACAACACCCAACTATTTTTTATTTATTGTTGTCATTGTTGTTTAGCAGTCCCTAGCTGGGTTCAAAGCCACCAGCCCTGATACATGTGGATGTGGCCAGCGTCCTAACCACTGGGTATGGGACCTGAGCTTAAAGTAGTAATTTCAACACACCAAATAATCAGTATAATGATAACCTTCAATTTGACTGTAAGGTTGATCCCATAGACATCTATTTAGGGCCTGCTCCCTTGACTTCTTATTACGAGATGCATAGGGTTGGAGGAGATGTTACTAATAGAGAAGCTCACTGAATAAGGTAACATATATGCTTCCTATTGTTCTCAAACTTATAAAGTACAGAATTTATGTGTAATGTATTTTCAAATTCATAAATTTTTGAACTAAAATCTATTCATATCTATTAATGTTCCAGTGGAATTAATTATGTGTTGAAATTCATTATAAAGGTACAACACAACATTTTAAAAATAAACTGCAATTAGAGAAATTTAAAGCAAAATTCAGAGCCACAAAGTAGACTACTTTGCTGACTTTCAGACCTATACTTTAGAAAAGTTATTAGGGAGAAAAGTGTTCATAATATATTTTTAATGGAAGCAAACAGTGATGAAATAGACTTGGGCAGCACCTGTAGCTCAGTGGGCAGGGCGCCGACCACATACACTCAGGTTTGCGAGTTTTAACCTGGTCAGGGCCTGCTAAACAACAATGACAACTCCAACCAGAAACTGGATATTGTGGTGGGCACATGTAGTCCTAGCTACTTGGGAAGCTGCGGCAAGAGAATCACTTAAGCCCAAGAGTTTGAGGTTGCTGTGAGCTGTGACACCATGGCACTCTACCAAGGGTGACATAGTGAGACTGTGTCTCAAAACAAACAAACAAAAAAAGCATAGTCTGAGATTTATCATGATTTTTCAGAAAAAATTACATATCCGTGGAAATAAAGACATATAAAACATGAATAGCAGGTATTTTTGAGTATCAGAAGTATTTATATTTTACAAATGTCATTGTTCCTACTTTTTTCTTTTTCAATAAGTACTTACTACTTTAGAATTCACAACAATAAAAAAACTGGACATTTATGATATCACAGACACATGTACATCATTGCTCTATTTGTAATTGCCTTAAGCAAAAATGTTTTACTTCTAGTCCTAAGGTTGCATAGCTGCGACATGCTATCTTCACTCCTTCTTTTGGAGTCCTGCTATGGTTTGAGAAAGTTTTTTTTTTCTTTTTTATTATATGAAGCTTTGTGTCATGCTCTCCTGTGGGGCTCTGTGGGTCTCGGGGCTCTTAACCCTTGTTTCACACCGAGATGGAGGACTCCTGAGAATATAAGAGATTATGCCTATTTCTTGTGGGAACTGGGATTAACTCAAACTTCTGATTGAAAAGTCTGTAAGTGAAAGCCAGTGTGCTACCGTCACAGACATTCCTGAGCTCTCTTTCTGGCATGAATACCTCTCACGTTTCTTCTTATCTGAAGCTATATTCTGGGTAAGGAGTTTCCAGCCCTCCACACATTTAAATGCTAAGCCTACCTTACAAGTATGATGATGCATAGTCTTATTCTGAACAGTCTGTAAGGTCAGCATACAGAAAATGTTGGTGATTTCTTAGTGTGGTAAAATTAGGAACAATTTTCATTCCACACTCAAAGTGCTGATGGGGATATGTGCTCCTTGTGGATAAGGTACCAGTTAGATGCTCGCAAAATCTCTTTTCAAATATAAGGAGCTCTTCTCCTTACATTGATTGTTTCCCCCAAAATTACCTGCTGTAAGGCAAAGGCAAAATATCAGATAATATCAGCCTTAAGACTTCTGTATCAGGAAAAGGCAAATGGGTACAAACTCTTCCCTCTGAGTCACTAGCTCACCCTTCCTCTCTCCCTCCCCTTTCTTCAATTCAGTCCCACAACTTGCATTCACCCAACACAGCTCCAATTTACTGAGAATTCTTTTTGAATCCAGACACTGTCTTCATTCATACGGTGAAATGGGTGGTAAATTTAGTTCATACACTGAAACAGCTCACAGCCAAGTAAAGGAATAGGATAAATGTAATTTGGTTTTGCACAGATCCCCAGATTATCATCGTCATGGAAAAACTGGAGGAAATATGAGGGTAGGAGAAAAGAAGGAAGGTGAATTTCAAACAAATCTGGTTTGGTTGAAGAACAATGAGGATGTGCTTCACTAGCATTTTGTGTAGAAAACACAAGATTCTGTATTTGGGGGAAGATATTGTATGCCCTGTGTCTTGGTAAGATAAAATTGATAGATAATATTGAATTGGCAGATCATTATAAGAATGCAATTAAATTCATAAGTTTATTTAAATGGTAAATAAGTAAATACATTAACTAGATCATATAGACAATCCAAAGTATTAGTGGAGTGTTTTTTTGCCTAGATAGGTAGATAAATATTCAAGTATTTAGGTAGATATGCAAATTTGCTATTTATTCTTATGGTAAATCTAAAAACACCAGAGAAGAGACACAGAAATTCCTTCTGCTAAGTGCCAAAGGATGTACTATCTATCACAAACATGGTGGATACTAACGATTTTTTTAATTTAACAAGTGGAATTTGTTTAATTTAGAGTCTATACAATGGAAACCTTCAAGCTGAGTGATGGTTCTTTGTGTCACTAAAAGTTTCGATGTGACATTTCAGGAAAAGCATTTCAAAACAACAACAATAATAAAGAAGAAATAGTACCAGGAAATCTAGAAGTCTCTTTTCTGGGTCCAGATTTTTCCTGATGCTTCCTCCAGGGTATTGGGGATTGGATTGTTTAGATGCCTGAAAGGATTTTCCTCCATGACCTAGTGTCTGCTAACTTCCTTGAAAAAAAAATGCCATTATAGGCCATCACTAGAGAAACAAAGCATGAAAGGGAAAAGCTAAAAGGGGAGTTTCATTGACTTTCCTAGACTTCAAGCCATACTCGAGTCTTCCAAATTTTGATAGAGGCTAAGATCAAGTGATAATTCAAAGGAGCCTGTTTTCTGTTCTATACAGCCAGAGACAGCCCTAGATTCTTCCTACACTGTGCCAAAGGGCTGCCCACCCCAAATGGAATGAAGAAACAACAGAAGACTCAGCAGATAATGTCAATCACCACACTTTCCACCAAATTGTGGGCTCTGACACCTATTTCTGGGAATGGAACCCATTACTCATGGAGAAAAGAGAAATTGTGGTGGTACAAGTGGTAGGATATCTTGATGTGGTATGCTATTTTGTTGTCATTATTGTACTTTTAGTAGCTATATGCTCTCTTTTTTTTCTCCTGAACTACATGGAAAAATAAGAAAGCTGAAAGCTTGAGTAAATCTTAATAGTATTTGTAACCAAATTACCCTTTCCTTTGTAAAAAAAATATAAATCATTCCAAGAAATTCACTTGCTACTTCCTGAAAAAATGACTGGAATGCTTAGCAAGGAAGAAAAGTAAGCAGAGAAGTGTTTCCCAAATTAGAAACACAATGTCTCCTCTTCCTCCACAGAAAAACAAGAAAATAAATACATGCAAAATCAAACAAATGAGACTAATCACTTTCTACTGCTTGTTAGTCCCCAACTTCTGTATTAAGTGGCTTTTAAAAAGCCAATGGAAAAGATATGAAGTCTGAGCTAAGAAAACCTAGATTTTATTCTGAATTAATCAATAATAATTTGGGGAAAGCAAATTAAACATTCTGTATGTAAACCAGGAAATTCAGTGATAGTACCTCACCTTGAACTGCAGAAAGCACAATTCTTTGCAAAGAAAGTGTCATTCCATCTTAATGTTTAAGGCAGACTTGTTAAGATGAGTATATAGCATTTGTCTTTAATCTATGTTAAATTTATTTTTATACATGGCATGAGAAAAGGGTCTAGTTTTATTTTTCTCCATGTCAATACCCAATTTTCCCAGCACTATTTTGTTGAGGAGACTATCCTTTTCCCATTGGAGTAGTTGAAATCTTTGTCATAAATCCATTGACTATAGGTGGGTGGACTTATTTATAGATCATGTACTGCGTTTCATTGATCTATATTGTTGTTAATATCAGTACCATGCAGTTATGGTTACTATAACTTTGTAGTGTATGTTGATAACAGGTTGTGTTGTAATGCCTTCAGCTTTCTTCTTCTTTTTTTTGTTTTTGAAACAGGTCTCCTTGGCTTGAGAGCCATGGCATGATCACAGCTCACTGTAGTCTCATCCTCTTGGCTTCAAGTGATCCTCTGGTTTCAATTTCCCAAGTAGCCAGAACCACAGGCACACCACTGTGCCCAGCTAAGTTTTCATTATTTGTAGAGATGAGTTCTTATTATGTGACCCAAGGTGGTCTTGAACTCCTGTCTTCAAGCAATCTTCCTGCCTAGGCCTCCCAAAGTGCTAGGATTACAGGCATGAACCAACATGCCCAGACCTCTAGCTGTATTGTTTTTGCATTGCCTATTAAGGATCTGCATGAGTGTTGAAGTTATACATGAATACCATTTCTTTTCCAAACCTACTGTGTAACATCCAACTTTATTTAATCTCTCTGTGCCTGTTTGATATTTATTTGATAAAAAAAAAAAAAGAACACTGTGACTATGTTTAAGGCTTTATAATTTCATTTAGACATTTTATAACTTTTAAATATGACCTGGAATATAATATTAGTCAATAAATTGTATATTTTCGTAAACACTATTATTCAAGTTGTTGGTACAATTTTCAGTACCAATAAATATTACCATCTAAATTTAAGCTTGCATTTGTAAGGAATATTGGAGCCAAATTTCTATTTCTTAATTCCTACTACTTCAAACAGAAACTGCTGGAAAAATATAGTTCTTTTAGAAGTAATCATGCTGGTTTCCAACAATTCATATGTAGCCCCCCAATATTTTATTCTTAATGGCATTCCCGGTCTGGAAAGAGTACATGTGTGGATCTCCCTCCCATTCTGCATGATGTATATCATCTCCCTTGTGGGGAACCTTGGTCTTGTGTATCTCATTTATTATGAGGAGTCCTTACATCGTCCAATGTATCTCTTTCTGGCCATGCTCTCCCTCATTGACCTCCTTACCTGCACCACCACACTACCCAATGCACTCTGCATCTTCTGGCTCAAGCTCAAAGAAATTAATTTCAATGCTTGCTTAGTTCAGATGTTCTTTGTTCATGGGTTCACAGGTGTAGAGTCTGGCGTGCTAATGCTCATGGCAGTGGACCGCTATGTGGCCATTTGCTACCCTTTGCGCTATGCTACCATACTGACTAACCCTATCATTGCCAAGGCTGGGCTTGCCACCTTTCTGAGGGGTGTGTTGCTGATGATTCCTTTTCCATTCTTGGTCAAGCGTTTGCCCTTCTGCCAAAGCAATATCATTTCCCATACATACTGTGACCACATGTCTGTGGTAAAGTTATCCTGTGCCAGCATCAAAGTCAATGTTATTTATGGTCTAATGGTTGCTCTCCTGATTGGTGTGTTTGATATATGTTGTATATCTGTGTCTTACACTATGATCCTGCGAGCAGTAATGAGCCTGTCATCATCAGATGCTCGACAGAAAGCCTTCAGCACCTGTACTGCTCATATATCAGCCATCATCATCACCTATGTTCCAGCATTCTTCACTTTCTTTACCCACCGTTTTGGAGGGCATACTATTGCCCCTTCTCTTCACATCATTGTGGCTAATCTTTATTTGCTTCTTCCTCCAACTTTAAATCCCATTGTTTATGGGGTAAAGACAAAGCAGATCCGAGACAGTGTCACAAAGTTCTTCCAGGGTGCAAGGTGATTCAAGACAACTGAAATTAGATAGAAGAGAGATGAATGAAAAATAGCAAAGGAAAAGCTTGTTTGGTATTTTACATTTACTTTTTAATTATCACTCTCAGAGTATAATTTTTGAAACTATTTTGGGGAAATGTATAGTTAATTCTGGATTTATATCTCAATGAGTATCCCTTTTATGCTCCATCACTAGTTTTCTCAATAAATTAGATGTAATTTATTTTATTTTATTTTACTTTATTCTTTTGCAGTTTTTGGCCAGGGCTGGGTTTGAACCCGCCACCTCCAGCATAAGTGGCCGGTGCCCTACTCCTTTGAGCCACAGGCACCACCCTTTTATTTTATTTTTTGAAACAGAGTCTCACTTTGTTCCCCTGCAAAAAGTGCCATAGTGTCATAACTCACAGCAGTCTCACACTCCTGGATTCAAGTGATCCACTTGCCTTAGCCTCCCAAATAGGCACTCACCAGAACTACTGTTTTTTTTTTTTTTTTTTTTTTAGAGACAAGGTCTCTTGTTATTGTTCAGGCTGGTCTTTAACTCATGAACTCAAGCAATCCACCCACTTCAACCTCCCAGAGTGCTAGGATTACAGGTGTGAGCCAGATATAATTTATTTTAAATTGACAAATAACATTGTATGTATTTATTGTTTACAACATGATGTTTTGGAATATGTAAACATTGTGGAATGGCTTGATCTAGTTGATCTCATGGAACAGAGAGTAGAATGACTGTTTCTTACACCAGTTTTTTAAAATATATGTATTATTTTTAAATTTTTTAAGTGTTTTTGATATATAATAGTTGTACATATTTGGGGGTATGTGTGATGTTTTGATACATGCATACAAAGCATAATGATCAAATCAGGATAATTGGGATATCCATCACCTCAAACATTCATCTGTTCTTTATATTGGGAGAATTCAAATACTTCTCTTCTAGCTATTTTGAAACATACAATGAATTATTGTTAATTATAGCTACCTTACTATACTAGCAGACACTAGATATTATTCTTTCTAATTGTATTTGTGTATTCATTAATCAATGTATTTTTCATTCCCCTACCCTGCCTACCCTTTGGTTAACTGATTACCACTGATCTAAATTTGTCTCCATGAGATCCACTTTTATAGCTCCAAACACGAGTGAAAACAGCAATCTCACTACTGATTATATAGAAGACAAAAGAAGAAGAAAGAAAGAAAAAGAAATCAAACAAATATCAAATAAATATTCTCATCTTTATTATAGCAATATTCGCAAAAGCTTAGGTATGAGATCTACCCTAAGGGTTCATCAACAGAATAGTGAGTAAAGAAAAAGTAGTGTGTATATACATACGAAATGAAATACTATTCAGCCACAAAAAGGCTAAAATTCTGTGATTTGCAGCATTAATAATGAAACAGGAAGTCAGTATGTTAAGTGAAATAAACCAGGCACAGAAAGACAAATATTGCATCACTAGTTTTAATCGAGTTATTAGTGTGGGTTTATAACAGTTTTCCTTGAAGGTATTAATCTAAGATATATTTTTAAACTTTTGAAAATGGTCTTAAGTTGCTTGTTTTTGTTGGTAGTCTTTGATATCAAACATTTTCCAGCCTTGTCTGTTTTTGAAGCTAAATTTCAATTTATGGATTCGCTTTAAGAAACATTTTTCTCTGAATATCTAATCAAAAATGTATCTAATGTCACCACAGTTTCTAAGATGTACATGCAAGTCTTATTTATCTGTAGGCTTTGGTACTCCAGGAGTCACACTGTGGGGGCTACATGATACATGGTGTGACTTTCTCATTTGAAAGTCAACCAATCATTGATGGTTGAGATGATTGATTGAATCATTCATGCTTCATTTGTCCATTATTTCATTTTCTGTGAATGTGTACATAGCTAAACTAATGCCTAAAATAAAACTTATCCTTCCTTCTTCTTAGTTACTGCATATACTACATTACCACAAAAAATTATAGTTAGTTTATTTGCTTGCACATGTGTTTAATTAACCCTAGAATGTACTATCTTTTAATATGCTGGATATATATTTCTTTTTGCATTTTTGGCACTGATATAATTCAAGTCAAAAGGTATGAATAAAACAAAGATTCATTACATAGCTAAATGAACGAGTCTATATTTGTTAGGTACTAAAAATGGGAATCCTCCATTCTACAGTATTTGGGGCCATTACCCTCCACCTCAACAAATTTACCTTTAGTCATTCATTTCTTGAAGAATATTCCACTTTCTTTTAGAAATGAAAGAAAGTCATCTTCTAAATCCTCCTAATATGGCTTAAATAGAAAAGTGGTAGGCCCGGGTAGGAGGGGTCAGGAAGGTTCAAAGTTTCAGTCATATCAGAAAAAATAAGTTTAAGAGGTTTATTATGCAACATGGGATCATAATTAACAAACTATCATATTCTTGAAAACTATTGTATGTTCTTACTTACACACACAAAAAAAGATGGGAAGTAAAGCATAGATTATATTGATTTAGTCATTCCATAATGAATATATATTTTAAAACAAGTTGCACAAAATAAATGTACACTTTTATGAAATAAGAAATAAAAAAATTAAATAATAACATACCAGATAGCTAGCATGAGCTTCACCATCACAAGTAGCAGGATTGTAGGTAAAGAATATATGTGTTGATGGAATCAATCTTTTTATTAACATTATAGTAACATAAAAATATATGTATAGGCTTATATCAGCCACAATTTAAGACAACACTTAAAATTGGAACATATTATATGTATATTTATACTTTCAGCCCTACTAAGACACTATATATACAGGATGTCAAAAAGTGGTTTTGAATGGGTAAATGAATGAATGAAATAGACTTTAAAAATTATTACATTCATGTCTAAATATTATTTCTTAGAAAGCATGAAGGAAATAAAATACAAACAATAGGAATAAAACTAAAAGACCTACCTCATAAACCATTAGAAAACATAAATTTCTGGGCGGCACCTGTGGCTCAAAGGAGTAGGGCGCTGATGTGTTCAAACCTGGCCCTGGCCAAAATAAATAAATAAATAAATAAATAAAAACAATAAAAGAGTTTGGAAGAACTTTAAAAAAAAAGAAAATGTAAATTTCTAATAAATTTCTCTACCATAAAATGGAGAATAATAAGGAAATCTGTGAAAGAAGGCAAAAAATACAATGACAAAGCAAATATTTTGGCAGGACCAATAAAGGTAAATTATTTAAAATAAATTATACTAAATATTAATCATATTTCACAGTGATTACATATATAATGTACAAAGAAAATCATAGACCAAATATGCACTAGACAATCATAGCAGAAACAGATCCCCAATTTTGGGAGGAAATACATATTAATGCTGAAGTAAAAATCCAAGTAAGTAAATGATGAATCAAGATCATTTGTGAGAAACAGTAAATGAAATGCTTGACATGGTACAGTTAATGCTAATTTTACTAAATTACATCATCTCCAGGTATGACATAGTTTGTCACAATAAAAATAACAGAAAACACTACAACTGTCTTTTATGCATTATCAAATATGCTACTTATCTCTTTCCTGTGTTTTTTTATGTGTCTATAGTATTAATTATTAAAACTAGCTCCATCTATACAGGAGGACTTTAGTTCTCACCTTTGATACATTTAGAAGTCTCTCAACTAAGAACACTAGGTGATAATAAGTTATATGATATTAACTAGAAAGTAAATATAACATTTTAAACATTTTTTTTTCAGATTAATACTAGGGTGCAAGCAATTAGGTTACATTGTTTGTGTTTGTTAGATAAAGTCCAAGTTGTAATTCACCCAGATGGTGTGCTGGATACCCTTGCTTTGTGCACAATGGAGGAGAGTTTACCAATCCACTTCCCTCCTTCCTTCTCCTCCACCCCCATTTGAGTTTAATTGTGTTTTTCTCTTTTGTAGATGTGGAGTTGTTCATCTACTAGTTTCACATTACTGTAGAGTATATTTGATACTTGCTTTTCTATTTTTGTGATACTTTACTGAGGAGAATGTTCTTCACCTTCATTCAGTTAAATACAAAATGAAGTAGATATTTGCGTGGTATGAATCTGACAAAGGGCTGAAGTAGAATCTTGAGAACTCAAATTAATCAACAAAAAGAGCAAACAATCCCATTTATTGGTGGATAAGGACATGAATGGAAACTTATCCAAAAAAGACAGATGCCTGGCTAAAAAAGGCATGAAAAAATACTCACCATCCCTAATCATCAGAGAAATGCACATCAAAATCACCTTGAGATATTACCCACCCCAAGGAAAATAGTTCACATCACAAAATCTCAAAGCTACAGATGCTGACGTGGATAAGTAGAGAAGGGAACACTTTTACACTGCTGATGGGATTGCAAACTATACAGCCTCTTTGAAAAGAATTATGGGGAATCCTCAAAGAGCTAAAAGTCGACCTTCCATTTGATCCCACATGCAATTATTAGGTATCTACCCAGAAGTATAAACAATCATTTTTGCCATAAGGACATTTTCATTAGAATGTTTATTACAGCTCAATTTACAATTGTCAAGATGTGGAACCAACCCAAGTGCTTGTCAATCCATGAATGGATTAATAAACTGTGGTATATGATACCATGGAGTACTATTCAGCCTAAGAAGACGGAGATTTATATTTTTTGTATTTACCTGGATGGAGTTAAATGACAAATGCTAAATGATTCCAATATATCATAACCTAGCTGACCTGCAAAGAAAGTGGACACATATTTTGCTCTTAGTAGTAGCATTAAGATAGGAATGTCATCACTTACAAAGTACAATGTTGGTACCTGTTGTCTATTCTTTTTTTTTATTTTAATACAAATTTTATTCCAATTCAGTTTTGCAGCAGCCCAAAGACCAATATTCTTCCAGGTTTGGTTGAGAACCAACATTATAAAAACACCCTCAGGGGATCTCACAGACTTCTACCATTATTAGAAAATCAATATAACAAGTTATCCTTTTATCTTAGAGGGTTTTTTTTAATAATGTATCCTCACTCCTAACATGTGCAATAAGTATTCACTTATTTTATAGTTAAACTGTGGATAACTTACATAATCCTGATCCTGTTGTCTATTCTTATCCCAATACCCAAAGACCTGAAGTCCCCAACTATAGGGCCACAGACCAGTGTTAGGAACTGGCCACATAGTAGGAGGGGAGTGGAGGGGCCTGAGCACAGTTTCATCTGTACTTACAGACACTTCCCATCACTTGCATCACTGTCTCAGCTCTGCTTCCTGTGAGATCATCCCTGAAATTAGATTCTCATAGGAGCACAGACCTACCTGCAAACTATGCATGTATATACGCTGATATGAGGTAGAGCTGAGGTGGTGATACTAGCCCTAAGAAATAGCTGCAAATACAGATTATCAGTAGAAATAAAGTGCATGATATATGTAATGTGCTTAAATCATCCTAAAACCTACCCCACTCCTATCATCCATGGAAAAAATGTTTTCCATGAAAATGATCCCTTGGAGTCAAAAAGGTTGGGGACTGCTGACATAGATAATAAGTTAGTTTTCTTGGTTGATCAACTTTAATATTTATAGCCCACATTCTTTTTTGAGTATGACAGTAGGCTCATCCAAAAAGGTTTGCTGTCTAAAATGAATTAAACACCATTGTCAGTGCTGCTCTGGCATCCTCTCACCATGTGAAGAAAACAGCCAGGACATAGATAAAAGTAAAAATGGTTGCAAGAGGTAGACTTCCAATAGGTGCAGGGAAGCCTGGAGTAACCTCTGTTGTGGCCTTTTATTGAAACATTATACAAAAGGTGTGGGGGGGCCCACGTACAAGGACTCCCTACTTAATGATTGCTATGTGCTCTTTCCCCATAGGCTCAGCTCCCACCCTATTGCACTACAAACGTTCAACAATCAACACCTGCTTGCTAATGAATGACTGATCTTATTTCATTAACCCACTGCAGTTCCGTAAGGGCTTGTCTCCGGGCTACAAAACACCTCCAAGCTGGCCTGGAGATTGTCCCCATTCCATACCTCCCTCAAGAACTAGTGACTGCTCTTACATGCCTGGTTCTCAGTCTCCTAAAAACAGTATCTCTACATATGAATCAAGAAAAATTAGACTCTCATTCTGAGGCACAAGGGGAGGACAGATATGAAAGAATATTTTTCTGATCATAATCAGGAACTATTTTCTAGCTATTTCTTCTTGTGATTGGATTGCTTCCACCACTGCCAATGATCACATTTAGTTATAAAATGTATATATATATTCATAATATTCACGACAGGTCATACTAAATTGCAAACTGAGAATTGGTGAAGTAATCATTTCCCAAGAGAAATCTATCAGTTACAACACTTTTTCCTTCAATTTGGACAAATGAAATCAAACTGCATTTCTAAGAATATAATAATCAATTTCTATACATTTAAAGCCTCTGTGCACTTTAACAAATCCCCTCTCCAATTTATCTACAACTAACAATGAAAAGTTCTCTCAGCACCCCTGCCTTCATTTTGCATGATTTTTTTCCATCCCCTAGCCCTTGCATTCTTCTTCTGAATGCCAAAACAATGACCTGAATGCAATCTTGTCCAAATGTTCAGAGACTTGGTCAAAGAGCATCAAATTTCTGAAATAGTAGCAAATGCATGACCTTCATCTCCAAATCCATTACTGTCTGTACTTTAAAACTGAACCTTTAAGGATAATGTAACCAAAGGGATGTTTCAGAAATTTAGTCACACAGATGGTGATGTAGGTAACCTCTATGGGAAGGGGAAAAAGAGTAGAAAGTTTTTACACTTAATGCTTATGGGCATATAAATAAGTAAATAATTTCAGTGTTATGTTAAAATAGTTTAACATAGTAAATTTCACACAAACTTTATGGAGACCCTGTATATGTGCTTTTGTGTGGGCATGCATATTTGAGAATGAATACAAACTGTTCAACTGAGGTAAAATGATATCTCATTGAGGTTCTGAGTTACATTTCTGTGATGACAAATGAAGATAAGCATTTTTAATATACTTCATAGCCATTTTTATATCATCTTTTGAATAATATCTATTCATGTCCTCTGTCTGCTTTTTAAAATTTTCAGATTAATGTAAGATTAATAATGATTAGGCTACATTGTTTGCATTTGTTAGGTAAAGTCCAAGTTGTAGTTGTGCCCCTCACTCAAAGGTGTTCCATGTGCAACTACGTTGTGCCTATTAAGTGAGAGTAACCAATCACCCTACATTCCCCCCTCCCTCCTACTCGCTACTCTCAATTTGAATTAATTGAGTTTTTTCTCTTGCGGGGGCATATATTTATTCATCTACCAGCTTCATATTAGTAGTATTGAGTACATTGGATACTTGCTTTCCCATTGTTATGATACTTCACTAAGGAAAATGTTCTCTAACACCATCCAAATTAACACAAAAGATGTAAGGCTCTGATCTTTTTTATGGCTGAATACATGGTATATGTATATGACAGTTTATCCATTCATGGGTTCATGGGCGTTCGTATTTATTTCATATCTTTGCAGTTGTGAATTGAGCTGCAATAAACATTCTAGAGAATATGTCCTTATGATAAAATGATTTTTTTATCCTGGGTAGAAAAATAGTAATGTGATTGAAGATCTATTTTGAGTTCTTTTATGAGGATTCTTCATACTTCTTTAAAAAAGAGATTTTAGTAGTTTGCAGTCTCACCAACAGTATAAAAGTCTGCTACTCCCTGTCACTATGGAATACTATGCAGCCTTAAAGAAAGATGGAGACTTTACCTCTTTTGTGTTTACATGGATGGAGCTGGAACATGTTCTTCTTAGCAAAGTATCTCAAGAATGGAAGAAAAAGTATCCAATGTACTCAGCCCTAATA
>CAUYON010132803.1:0-13121 GCA_963573935.1 Arctocebus calabarensis
AGAACAAGTTCACAGAATTTATTTCTGTCAAGGCTATTTCCCCTGATCAGACTGGGGCTGCAAATGGGTTTTACTCAGTCTGTGAGTTCCAGCCCTTTGTCTCAGCTTTCATCCCCTGAGGGCCAGGTTAAGCAAAGCAGCCCCTCTGTGAGTATTCTAATCCCTGCTTCTTGTCCCAGCCGGTACTGCCTCAGGCAAATCCTTCACGTGCCTTGGTTGCTAGTCCGCTCTGCCGGCACTGGCACCGGAGAAAGCGCAGCTTCCCCTGGCCACCCAGAAGACTGGGAGTGTCTCCTCAAAACATCCCCAGCGGTGCAGCTCTTCAGCTATTGTTCCCAGAGCTGGTTGCTGTTTCGTGCTTCAGGAGACCTTCCCACCAGCCAGGTCTCTTCACAGCTCTCTCCTCTTTCACCACTGCAAGCTGGAAAACCAGCACAGTTCAGCAAGTTTGTGCCCGTCCACACCCCTCGAGAAAATCTCCAAGAATCTGGACTCTGTGGGGAACAGGCCTCCAGACCTCGGGGTTAGAGTGGAGGGGAACACCAGAAACACCAACTTGCAGGTCAAGAGTATATAGTTTTATGCCTGGCTGGAGAGCGCCGCGGCACCTTAGTAGGGGAAGGAGGTCTGTTTTTTAGAGGGTCTATCCCGTAGGGTAGAGTGGGAGGACATCCGAACTCTGCTTGCTTGTTTGTATGGAGGTATGGAGTACACTGTGAACCTCTCTCATGGGGGAGGGGACTCCCGTCTGCTGGATGATGTGCTCTGTACCTTTTTGTTTGTGTCCTCGGGGTCTCAGGTATTCCTAGCAGGGTTGATGTGCACTCTTCGACCTTTTCTTTTGGCTCAGATCCAAACCATCAGCTTTCTTGCTGACTTTCTGTCCTTTAACTCTCCTTCTGGATGGGAACCTCTGCGGAAAGCTGGCTACAGATCGCCATCTTGGCTCCTCCTCTGACATATACACATTTTAAGAGGTCTTGTTGGAAGTAACATTGTCCATTCCTAAAACATATATGACTGACAGGTAAAATGAATGTACATAGCATGTCTAGGTACACACCATTACTGGTCCAGTATGTACATAGCATGTCAACTTCAAAATGTAATAACTAGATAACAGCTCTTAAAACAAGTAAACATATTTCTGGCACCCTTTGTATTGTCTGTGTTTACAGGATCATACAAATATACCATCATTTTACAGCTACAGCTGCTACTAGCTAATGTATGCACCCATTTCATTATACAAGACCACATAGTCAATTTTTATCTACTAATTCTCTTTCTCAAAAACTAAGCCAAGCATGTGCTTCTAATTGATTTATTTCTCTGCTTTTAAATATATTCACTCTTTTGCCAGGAGTGGTGGCTCACATCTGTAATCCTAGCACTCTGGGAGGCCAATGCAGTGGATTGCTTGAGCTCACAAGTTCAAGACCAGCCTGAGCAAAAGCGAGACTCCTGTCTCTACTGAAAATAGAAAGAAACTGAGGCAAGAAGATCGCTTGAGCCTGAGTTGGAGGTTGCTTTGAGCTATGATGCCATGGCATTCTACCCAGGTAAATAAATAAAATAAAATGGAAATTTAGTTGTGAAGAATGATTTTATTTGAAAAGCAGACCTATCATTTCAGGATTTTGGAATTTTTATTTCTTTGGTAGTACTGTTTATTTATCTAGCCCAGCAGTTCTCAACCTGTGGGTTGTGACCCACAGGAACTGTATTAAAGGGTTGCGGCATTAGGAAGGTTGAGAACCACTGATCCAGCAATAAGAAACAGCAGTAGATCTGTCAATTTTAAAAGAACAGTTTAGAAAATATGCCAGAAATTAGAAGTGAGAAAACTTGCCAGAACAGAACATAATCTCCATATTTATCTAAATATATTGACTTATATTTGTGTTTCAATCTGCAGCAGAATATTGCAACATGCTCACTTGTTCTAAAATTTAATCTGTAAAGCTTCATTTAGGGTACAATATTTTCCTTATAATTGCCAACTGAACACACATGATTGACTGACATTTTGGAACGATCACTGCTAACCATCACTATATATTTTCATCCAGTAGACACATACTATATTATTTTTAAACTTTTTCTCCCCAAATTTTATCCATTATAACCATTGGCAGTGATGGTGTCTGGGATATGATTCTGAGAGTGTGTAAGTGATGTAGAATGGAGGAAAATTTTGGTAAATAAGAAGAAGTGAATAAAACTGAGGGGACATGTATATAAAAGGGTTGTTGATGTGAAAAATGGTGACAGGGAGAGTGAGAATGAGTTCAAACAGTAAGGGAATGCGGAGGGATGACACAGCTGTACGAGTAATGAGGACAAAGATCAAGGGCAGTAGCAGAATTTGAGTTTCAAAACACAGTGATCACTAATGATATGTTAGAAGCTGCAGTGAGGAACAGCAAGGACACTTATTTTACATATAGGCTCAAGAATAAGAAAGAATAAGTTAGAAGGTAGGCACTAAAGAAGAGGTCCATAACAGAAAAAGATACATGTCAGGGAGATGGTGGCCCTGGACAAGAAATGAAAGGGAATTTTCAGAAAGAGCTGACTATTTTGAAATAGACGATTTTGTTTTGAAAGAAAAAATAGACATTAATAAACTTAATTTTAAAAGGGTAGAAAAACTTATTATCTCAGAAATTAAAATAGAATCAAATAAGCATTCTTATAATAAGTGCCAAAAACTAATGCTCTCCTAGTAAATGATATTCTGCAATCTATTAAAACTAGGTTTATTTTCCTAGCATATATTGAGTCTCTCAGGCACATAAAGGTGTTACACGATCAGTGAAACTTATTGATGTGAAACAGATTACACAAACCTGTTCTCATATTAATAGAATTTATTTAAATTTAACACATTCCTTAAGACTGTTAATTTTTTATTAATCAAAAACCAGAGAGAAAAGGACACCCAGATAGAGTCACTTATCTAGGCAGTGTCATAGAGAACATCTGCCAGGAGTCTAGAAAGAACAACATCATGCTCAATGGTGAAACATAAGAAATTGCCTCTCTTACCAAGAATATTCACCATTGTTCTTGCATTCCTGATCAATTCAATAAGAAACTAAAAACAGTAACACACACACACACACACACACACACATTGCATAGGGCAAGGAAAGTGGTCGTTATTTGAAGACGGTACAATTAAGTACATAGAAAACGCAAGCAAATCAAACTACTGGCTCCTCCTGCTAAAGCTTTTTCTAAGCCGTGTCTTAATTGAATGGTTCTTTACTATCTGTAATTTCAGTTAAGTACAGACTATCCAGTGGCTCCCATTCTGAATCCAGTCCTATAATCTTTACCAGCAAAACAAAAACCCCAGGAAAAGGAGGGGAGAGGAAAATAACCTCATAAGAAGGCCTGGAAGGAACAATGCTATGAACACTCAAAGGTTAATATATATTGTCAATTTCTATCAATATAAAGGATGACAGCTGTGACATATCAGTTATAAGGAAAGAGCCATGTGCTTAGCCATCATAATTAACCAAATATTTAAAGCAAGTTGTATTAGATTGGATACTTGTTCTTAATTTTTGACTTTCTGCCATTTAAAATATCATATGCCCATCGTTGTGCGAGATCTCAGTTCTCCCTTTATAAGTGATACGTACTTTGTTGCTAATGGATACTGAGATTAGTCCTGTCACTTGCTTTGACTAACAGACAAATATGACATAAGCCCATGCTTTTAAAACTGCCTACTTGTTTTAGCTGATTTCTTGTGCTTGTGGCCATTAGCCTTGAAAAGAACATTACTCTCGTAGAGCTGACATGTCAGCCCTGACTGATACTTAAAATGGAACTGGTCAAACACAATAATTTTATTCTCAGAACCCTGGTGACCACAAATTCCCCCATATGTCTAAACCACTAACTTTCTAGTCTTGGCCATGATCCTTATCCTTCTAATCTGCATTTTCCACCTATATATTAGCCTTTCCATCCTGCATTCACCTTTCCTTTCATTTCTACACATATCTTACTCATTTTCAGTCATGGTCTAGGGCAGATTAAGATATGGTTCGTCTCAGCCATTGAAGAAGTGTCAACTCTGAACGAATATTAAATGTTTTATGAAGAGATGGGGAAAGGATCTTTAATGATCTTTCAGGAAGAGTTTTATATGCAGATAAAAAATATTATGACAAATCTACTGAGATAATTGTTTCTGAGTACCTTTTTGTATTTTGTTATATTGGAGTAGGGCATGCAAATTTGGAGCCAGAGCTTAATTGCTCAGAAGTCAAAATAGTGAACCCGAGTTATCTTTCATCCCCCTTTCCTCAAAGCACTTGCATTCCTTTTCTCTAAAAAAAATTGGTGTTGTAAAATGTTGGCATTAAAGGTAGAAAATAGTTAGCCAGTCTAGAATTCTTTTCTTATTACATATCCCTCTTCTTATTATTATTTTGCATTCATGGCTACCTCTGGCTCTCTCAGGGTAGAGGAATAAAGGCCAACGGTAAGTCTTAAGTCACTGGCCCAGAGGTAATCGCCCTTTGAATTCCTCAACTGGAGTTCATTTGAAGCACTTTCTGTCTGAAGCAATTCACTGACATTCTGGGAGAGAACCCTCCACCTCCGTCTTCCTCTGACTGTGTCCTTCTCAGGAGAGGTAGGATCTTCCCTCAGCTGTCCTGAAAACTTCTCACCCCTATTCTGGGGCATGCAGACCAACATCCTGATCACTGGGTCAACAGTTGGCTTCAGGAAGCACACTCAACAATCATTCGAGTGTTTCTGCAGAGAGGCATTTATTTCATTAAATGGTGACGAGGGACCCTTATCTGGTGGGTTACTGTTTCTCTCCATTATGCACTTCCAGAAGTGGATCTAGAATAAGTCTGTGCACTCCTACAATGCCACAAACTCCAAAGAACGTCCGCCAGTCATCCCGAGGGGTTCCTCAAGCCTGTAGCAGATGCTGTCCATATTCTGTCCACATCCTGTGGCAAGTTGCCATTTCCACATATGCCAGAGAAAAATTCAAACTGTGCACCTGTGGTCCCAGCTATTCGGGAGACTGAGGCAGGAGAATCGCCTAAGCCCAGGAGTTGGAGGTTGATGTGAGCTGTGATGCTACCGAGGGTGATAAAGTGAGACTCTGTCTGAAAAACTGATTTTGCCTTTTCACATGATAGGGAATTAACTTCTCTGCCCCCAACAGCTGTTCTCAAACAACACCTGATAAGAATCAGTAGACAAATATCTTAGTTCTCTCTGCTTGTCTCAAGGAACGATAACTCCAAAGTGAAAATTTTACACTCTTTGGAAGAATTTCCCATTGAGACTAAGCTCTGGTTGGCCCACAGTGGAGGCTAGCTTGGTATCACCCCTTTTACACTCTTCTTTCTCTTCTCACCCCTCCACTCCCTTACTGATAATGTGTTTTCTGATAATGCCACCAAAGTAACTATTCCCATTTCAAGCCACATCTCCAAGTTTTCTTTTGGCTGATGGCAAAATGAGCAAAATTGCATCCTTCCCTTGGCTAATTAGAAGGAGAGAGCACACCAGGCTGCCCCAAGGTAGGGGGAGATTGTATTAAAGCTCACAAATCACTTTCTAAAGAAATGTCTAAACACTTGAGCTCTCCCCACCAACCTTTGTTAAACTCATAGTTTTCATTAACACGCTCTTCAAGTGGCTGCCTGTCACCTCACCTTGAGAAATGGATTTCCTTACTTCCCATTGTTTAAAGAGAGAAAGAGCCAGAAAGAGCCTGTTATAGAATCTTATTTCAGGACTAAGAATAAATAAAAACATCCAGGCAAGCAAAACTAGCTATAGCAATATATCAAGTAGAATTAAAGCCCATTGAGCTATCTTCCCTAACTGTGACATTCACCTATGAAGTAATCATTATCTTGAATTTGATGTTTATCATTCTCAGAAGCTCTTTTCATCATGTCTTTGGGTGATTCTGGTTACAAGACCTTAAACCATCTGCACTGCAGCTCAAATAAGGAGTATCCACAAATGAAAGATTGCAAATATAGACTTACATTTACCAGATTTAGTGGATATTAATATTTTATAAGGAGATTGAATCTACTTTATTGCATTTTACATTAGTTGTTCTAATAAATTTTTTCCTAGCAGCACTACTGACGAGTTTAATAGATTTTACAAATAATTGGTCAATACTAAATGTGTCATAAATTCATTCCAACTTTGGAAAGAGTCCTAGTTGCTATCTTGGGGCTGTATTTTTGCAAATGATCCAATCCATACTTCACAAATAATGCTGGTTAAAAATGTGACAGGTATTTGATTTTGTCAAAAGACAAGTTTTGTTTAAATGCCAAAAAAGGTTAATTCCCTATAATTAAAGGTTGCAACAATGCTAATTTCAGTGAACTCTAACTTAGTGCCAGAAAATTGCTAGGAACACTTTTAATGAACACTTTTCAATACTCAATGCAGGGCAAAAGGAAATCCAAGTCTAGGGCGGTGCCTGTGGCTCAAAGGAACAGGGCACCGGCCCCGTATACTGGAGGTGGTTAGTTCAAACCCAGCCCCGGCCAAAAACTGCAAAAAAAAAAAAAAAAAAAAAGAAAAAGAAAAGAAACCCAAGTCTAGTGAGAAAACTGAAATGTAAATCAGTCTCAGAAAGCTACAGAAAGAATTACTATTGATTAATTTGAAAAAAAATCCACAAAATTTTAGTTTGAGTTTTTTGACTCTTGGTGTTATATGCCTTAAAATAATAATATTCTGGTCTAAAATTTAAATTTTTATTATGTATCCATGTAGGTAAAGTAGAAACAGGAGGCGTTTATTTTAATACTTTGGATTTCTAGTGTGACTTTAGAATAAACGGGTTGTATTGATTTCAAGTCTTTCTTTCGAATCTCAAGGATTGCTCAAGCCATCTGCCAGGCAGCCAGTACCATTTAGTATATTTTAAACTCTGAGTTAGGTTGCATATAACCTTCACTAAGGAGGGCTGAACTTCCTTAATGGTATATAAAAATACCTTAAAAGTATTTGGCCTTCTTATTCCTAAAATAAACCATTTATTTAAGACTTGGGGAATATAAAATCACTTTCTTTGAGTAACATTTGATAGAAAAGTCAATATCTATTTTTGGAATACAGAATTGACTGTTAGAATATGATATTTAGAGAAACACTGTTATTTAGCAATTGAGAGTTACAAAATTATAGACAGAAATGCTTTAATGTGATCCTGAACCAAATAACACTAAACCGTTATAATACTTTTCATGACTAGATGCTCTTGGATATTCTACTCAATTAATTCTTTAGATCCTAAAAATAATATCCACCCTAAAACCATAAAAGTGATACCACCAGTCAGTAGTCAATGTTTTAATGAGTTCTCTTTTAACCAGGATAAATTCTTATGCTTGAAGGCTGTTTGGCTCAATATTTTATTTATTTTGAAAGAGCCAGCGTTACCCTCATTGACAGTAGTCTCTCTCTAATTCAAGTGGAGCACACAGGGTATACTGGTGCTTAAGTAATGGATATGACAGAGTTCAATGAACTAAATATGGAGCAGGGTTCGTCATCTCTGCCATGGGCTGCTGGTTATTGTCAGATGTGCTCATGGGCAGGTGCTTGGCAGATGTTTCTAAATTTGGGAACCACAAGATCAGTGTGGCTGAGCCATTACCTGCTCCCATGACATGTGATACCCTTAGCGCAAGACCACAGCATTGCAGAGATGACCCCTTTAACCCTGGTTCACATAAGAAAATCCTGTGCTCTTGGCTCTCTGGTATGGACACAAGGGTGTGGCGCTTTCCTACTGAGCTTTCTAATAAAAGGGGAAGGAGATTTTTTCTTTCGCACATGAGATCAGCCCTGCCTCAGATGAATAAGGAAGCTTTTCTTCAAGAGAAGATGAGGTAGGCAATAGCTCCAAGTTCTTTGTGTATTTGTATATAACTATAGGGATTATATTGGACTGAATAAGCATGTGATATGTTCAGATGCACCACCCTCTATGGGGACCTGTTCCTTTCACCTATGTCTATCATAATTTACACACATAGTTTTCCATCAGAACTTAAACAGCAGGGACTATCATAGGTCTACAGAGGTCAAAGGTTTATTCATTCCAACACAGGATAAAAGAAGCTGTGACTTATTTAATATTTACATTGTGCAAGTTGACACTTTTAACATCGGTGAAAATAGATGCTTGAGTACTGGATATTGCAGAGTTCAATTAACTAGATATGGAGCAGGGTTCATCATCTCTGCCATGGGCTGATGGTTATTGTGAGCTGTGCTCACAGGCAGGTGCCTGGCAGATGTTTCCAAAAAGACTGGAGATCAATTCAACCCATATATGTTCCAGTCTCAACACAGTGGCTAAATTCGGGGGAATGTGGATTTACAGTACAGTGCAGATTTTGCAATTAGGCAATGGGAAGTGAGTTTTCAATTTCCCAGGTGTGTTCTTCATGGTGAGAAAGCTTCACTCAGAGACAAAGCCTTTCTTTCAGGCTCTCTGGGTGTAGAGAGTGTGAAATGTCCATTTAGGCATCTGAACCTCAAAAAGAATGTGAGGATACTTTCTCAGAAATTGAAGTTCATGTCTGATGCTGCCCCATGTGTTCTTGTGCAATTTAAATTCAACAAGTCTCATTTTCCTTATCTGTAATACGGGACTAACAGTCGTACGTACTTCATAGATCAGTTGGGTGGGTCAGTTATATAGTATATGTAATGTAGTTAGCACTAAGTTCTGGGTTGAACTTAGATATATTTCAACTAATGGTGGTTATTGTGATTAACAAAATAATATTTTAAAATTATGCAACTATTAATGTATCATTAAAGCTTATTTTCATTCCTGAAAACTTGCTGGGAATTTGTGAATATGAGAACTTTTTTTAATCAAAGGTGCTAGCACCATCCTTTCCCCAAATGCAAGTTTTAATGCCTACTTGTAATGTGGGCTTATGGAATAAAACAAAAATAGCAGTTTATGGTCCATATTATGGTTTAAAAAGTCTTAGTTGAATCAAAAACATACTTGTACTTATCTAGTTAAAATATATCCAAACTTTTATATTATTTCCCAACACTAAACTAAATGAGCGATTTAGACTGTTGTAGAATTGAAAAGCAAATGTTCAGATCATAATCAGAACATAATGTTTGCATATACACATATATAAACGTATTTAAACAGCATTATTGAAATGTGATTCACATACTGTACAATTCACCATTCAATGCTTGTAAATATATCCACAGAGGTGTACAGCCATCACCACAATCATCTTTAGAACATGTTCCTCACTCCAGGAGGAAACCCTGTACCCACTCAGCAGTAGTCCTCTCCATTACCCCTCTCCCAACTCAGGCCCTGACAGGCACTAAGCTGCTATCTGTGTGAGGATTTACCTGTTCTGGACTGTTCATACAAATAGAATTATATCGTCTATGATGTAATAGAATCATGGCCTGGAAAGATGCCCACAGCATGATTATCTGGAATTTGTAAATGCATGTGTTATTTTATAGAGATGGAAGAAATTTTGTAGTTGTGATTAAGTTAAGCATTTTGAGATCAGGGGGTTATTCTAGATTACTCAAGCGAGTTCATTGCAATCTCAAGGGACCTAATAAGATAAAGGCAAGAGGACTGAAGTCAGAGATCTAAGATGGAATGAGAGAACCAGGGATTGAAGGAAGGTGGCTGCAAGCCAAGAGTTGCTGGTCATATCTAGGACCTGGAAAAGGCAAGTAACAGAATCTCCCTCTGCAGCCTTGAGAAACAACTCATCCTGATAAATGTTTGATCTTTAACCCCATAAGACGACTTACAGACTTCTGATTTCCAGACTATAAAAGAATAAATGTGTGTTATTTTATACCACTGTATTTTTAGTAATACATTGCAATGCAAAATTAATAGATATGGTTTTCACTTAGCATAATATTTTCAAGACTCATTCATGTTATACCATGTAATTCATTTCTTTTTTATGGATCAATAATATTTCATTGTATGGATATACAGAATGCTAAATGGTTCATCAGTTGAGAGACATTTGGCTTGTTTATACTCTTTGAATATTTTGAATAATTTCTTCCATAAATATTAATATGCAAACATTTACATAAGTTTACATATTAACATTTACATATTTTCCACTTCTCTTGGGTATATATTAGGAACAGAATTGCTAAGTTGTGTGTACTTCAATGCTTGACACTTGAAAAACTTCCAAACTGTTTTCTATAGTTACTACACCATTTTAAATACCAGAAGTGGAGTATGAGCCTCCAATTTCTACAAGTTCTAGACAACACTCATTTCATTCTTTTCTCCTTTTCTTTTCTTTTTGTTTTGTGAAGCCATCATAGTGGCTATGAAGAGGTAGTTGTCATTGACTCATGTTTACTCAAATTTTCCTAATGATTGATGATATCAAACTTCATGTGTTTATTGGCCATTTGTATGTTTTCTTGGAAAAGATGTTTATTCAAATCATCAGGTTATTTGCATTTTTTAATGTTAATATGTAAGAGTTGCTTATATATATATTCTAGACACTAGACCTTATCAGACTTACCATTATTTTCTTGGATTGTGAAAATTTTCATTTTCTTGGTGTGTCCCTTGATGGATATATTTTATTCTTCCTACACTCATTTGTCATTGTGTTAAATGATATTTAATTATATTACCCAATTGCAATAACGTGTGAGGCAACCGTAAGTTACAATGTGTTTAGATATCATTGTTAGAGGAGAAACAAAGAGATCAATGTAATTGTCTAGGTTCCAGGTAATAATGAATATGAACTATGAGTAGAAATAGAATATAGATGAACAAGAAAGCCAACAGATAGATTTATGATACACAGATACATTATTTATAATACATTTGTGTACATATGTGTTTACATGTGTATTCACAGTTGCACACACACAGAGAAATCTCAAAGCATCATAGGTGATTTTGCTATGACCAGATCTTACGTGTTATTCCTATGTTAAACCTCAAAATTCTCACTTCACACATTAGAAATTGACATGCAGAGTGAGTGAGACCTACATTCAACAAAATGTCTGGGAACTACAAATCAGACATTGGAGCCCATTTTATCAAACCATGCAAAAGGAGCAATATGGATGAGTTAGCACTGAATTTTATCAAATCTTTAAGATGACTGAGTAGTTTACTTTAAGATGACTGAGTAGTTTAATTAGGCAGGAGGAAACTGTGGACATTTTGTTTTATTGTTATTTTATTTTATTTTGCAAAATGAATCACTTTTATTGCCTGGATAGGAATGCTAATGCAGAGTTAAACAGATCCTAAGGATAAGAATAAAAAGAAAACCACGAAAATTTAGCAGCCTTTGTTCTTTATTACAAAATCAAACCTATTGAATCATATCACACCCATTTTTTTAACTCAGACATTCACCTAAAGGTGTGTAGAGAGAAAAAGTATAAAATGTTAGTTAAATTTGTTGACAATTTTTATTCCTTCCATTCTTCCTTTTTTTTTTTTTAACTATTCTTCCTTTTGTTAAGGCCATGTTAGTAGCACAGAATATTCATACTGAACATGACAATGCTGAAAGAATAAAACATGAAAGTTTAACTTGGAATATTGAGCATTGAGCATTTTGAAATATATCTCTATTAAAAAATTAATGCAATAGGAACCTTTAGGTCCTAAAATCAATTTTAGTCAATAGTATAGACAAAATTATTGCTGTCGCATTTTGAACTTCCATTGAGATGAAAAGTAGTAATATGTTCACATAATAATGGGTGATGCCAATAATATTAATGAACTAACAGAGGAAGACAAAAGCAATTTGGATTATAATATATTGCTGGGCATGAGAACTATGTGTATTGGGCTACTATAAAATAAGGCGATACCAAACATAGTGGATACTTCTTTTGTTGTTTGCTTATGTTTTTTTAGTACCTGTTTCTTTTTTCTAAGAGCACCTCTATTCATTTTCTTTGGAAATATAACACAGTTCCTGCTCTCCGGTTTTTGAAAAGAGGGCAAAAATCTCTAATGAGAGCCGTCAGACATAATAACTTGAAAATGTTTCAGTCCCATTCTATCAAGGTGCTTTTCCTTATTGCAGATGGTTCCTGACAAGAGGCCACCTCTTGAGGCTTCTGCATGCAGCCTTCCTGTATGACCTTGGACTAGCAGTGTCTGGGGCAGTGTATCCAGCCACCTGCTAATCCTGTGAAGTCCTAGTGTCCATCCAAAAATCATTGTTTGTTTAAATTAGAACAAATACATTTATTTGTATGATAATTAATAATCCCATTTAAAGTAGCATGTATTTCAAAATTAAAACTTTATATGTGTGTGCGTATAATATACATAGGGTGACCTTTAAGAAAGGGAAAGCCTGGGGGAGGAGCCAAGATGGCGGTCTGTAGCCAGCTTTCTGCAGACACTCCTGTCCAGAAGTAGCGTTAAAGGACAGAAATTTAGCATGAAAGCCAACGGTTTGGAACTGAGCCAAGAGACAAGGTCAAGGAACGCACATCAACCCTGCTGGATTGACCTGCGTCCCCAAGGATACAAATAAAAGGTACAGAGCACATTACCAAGCGGACGAGAGTCCCCTCCCCCAAGAGAACAGCTCGCAGTATAGGCCATACCTCCATACAAACAAGTGAGCAGAGTTCAGATGTCCTCCCACTCTACCCCATGGGAGAGACCCTCTAAAAACCAGACCTCCTTCCCCTGTGCCGCAGCACTCTCCTGCCAGGCATAAAGCTGTATAAAACTGTATATATTCTCTACCTGCAGGTTGGAACTCCCGGCACTCCCCTCCACTCTCACCCCAAGGTTTGGAGGTCTGTCCCCCATGGAGTCCAGTTTCTTGAACACTTCCTCGGGGGGTGTGGACAGGGTGTGGGTTGCTGCTGGTCGGTGCCGTTCTCCCGGCTTGGGAGCAGTGAGAATAAGCCAAAAAGCTGCTGGCCGGCTGGCTTTGCTAAATTTCGGCCACACCTGGCCCTCAGGGGATGACAGCAGAGACAAAGGGCTGAAGCTTACAGACTAAGTCAGGACTATTAGCAGCCCAGCGTCTCCT
>CAUYON010132810.1:0-14115 GCA_963573935.1 Arctocebus calabarensis
AAGAGAGAGACAGAGCTGTAGGAGAACTATTTCCTCACGTACTTAACAAGTTAACCTTAAATGGGTCTTTGACTTTGTTTCTTCACAGTGCTAAGATCTTTAGGCATTTGACAAAATGTAAAGACATTTTGTCAACCTCTGAACCAAGCCTCCAGGCAAGAACCTAGGAGACAAGGGCTGCAAAAACTTCAAAGTATCTGTTCCCGGATGACCAGAAAACAGTCTTTGTGTTTGCCGCAGGGTTCCCCAAATCTATTACTTTTTCTGTGAAGGCAAAAGCCAGTTTAACCTATTAGTGGCTTACTCAAATGAGAAGCACATGAGACATACATGTGGGGATTTCTAACCCCACATAATTTCTTGGCTATTCAAGGTTTTTCTGTTTCCATATAAAATGAAGTACTAATTTTTCCAGGTCTTTAAAGTATGTCAAAGGTGCTTTAATGGGGATCATATTAAATCTATAGATTGCTTTAGGTAGTATAAACATTTTAACAATGTTGATTCTTCCCAGCAATGAGCATGGTAAATTTTTCCATTTGTTAACATCTTTGGGTATTTCTTTTCTCAGAGTTTCATAGTTCTCTTAATAGAGATCTTTCAGGTCTTTTGTTAGATACACTCCCAGATATTTCATCTTCTTTGGCACTATTGTAAAGGGAATAGAGTCCTTGATTGTTTTTTGCCCTTGACTATTGTTGGTATATATGAAGGCTACAGATTTGTGTTAATTTTGTATCCTGAGACATTGCTGTATTCCTTGATCACTTCTAGGAGTTTTGTTGTTGATTCCCTTGTGTTTTTGAGATATATAATCACATCATCTGCAAAGAGTGACAGTTTGATCTCCCCGATCCTATTTGGATCCCCTTGGTTGCCCTCTCTTGCCTGATTGTGGTGGCTAAGACTTCCATTACAATGTTAAAAAGCAGTGGAGACAGTGAGCATCTCTGCCTGGTTCCTGATCTAAGTGGAAATGATTTTGGTTTCACTCCATTTAGTACAATATTGGCTGTGGGTTTGCTGTAGATGGATTCTATCAGTTTAAGAAATGTTCTTTCTATACCTATTTTCTTAAGCGTTCTGATCAGGAAAGGATGTTGGATATTATCAAAAGCTTTTTCTGCATCAATTGAGAGAATCATATGGTCTTTGTTTTTTAATTTGTTTATGTGATGTATCATATTTATGGATTTATGCATATTGAACCATCCTTGGAATGCTGGGATGAAACCCATTTGGTCATGATGTATAATTTGTTTGATGTGTTGTTGGATTTTGTTTGCTAGGATTTTATTGAATATTTTTACATCAATATTCATTAGAGATATTGGTCTATAATTTTCTTTTTTTGCTTGCCCTTTTCCTAGTTTGGGGATCAGGGTAATATTTGTTTCACAGAATGTGTTGGGAAGTATTCCTTCTTTTTCTATGCTTTGGAAAAGGTTAAGTAATATAGGCACTTTTTCCTCTTTAAAGGTTTGGTAGAATTCTGATGCAAAGCCATCTGGTCCCAGGCTTTTCTTTTGAGGGAGATTTCTTATAGTTGATGCTATTTCAGAACTTGATATAGGCTTGTTCAACATTTCCACATCTTTCTGGCTAAGTCTAGGAGGGTGACATGTTTCCAAGCATTGATCTATTTCCTTCAGATTTTCATACTTCTGAGAATAGAGTTTTATGTAATATTCATTAAGGTTTTGTTGAATTTCTGAGGAGTCTGTTGTTATTTGGCATTTATCATTTCTGATTGATGAAATTAGGGATTTTCCTCTTCTACTTATGGTTATGTTAGCCAAAGTTTTATCTATTTTATGAACCTTTTCAAAAAGCCAGCTTTTTGATTGGTTGATCTGTTGTATAATTCTTTTGTTTTCAATTTCATTTAGTTCTGCTTTAATTTTAGTTATTTCTTTTCTTCTGCGTGGTGTAGGATTGGAATGTTCTTCCTTTTCCAATTGCTTCAGATGTCCCATTAAGTTGTTGACTTCCTTTCTTTCTGTTCTTTTGAGAAATGCTCCCAACACTAAATTTCCCTGTTAGGACTGCCTTTGCAGTATCCCAGAAATTCTGATAGTTCGTGTCTTCATTCTCATTTTGTTCCATAAATTTGGCAATTTCCTTCTTAATCTCATCTATGACCCAGCTGTGTTTCAGCTTGAGGTTATTTAGTTTCCATGTTTTTGTGTGTGCACACAGATTCCTGTTGTTACTGAGTCCAACTTTTATTCCATCATGGTCATAGAAAATACAAGGAATGATTTCTACTCTTTCAAATTTGCTGAAGTTAGACTTGTGACTTAAGATATAATCAATTTTGGAGGATGATCCATGGGCTGATGAGAAGCATGTGTGTTCAGTTTTGTTAGGATGAAATGTTCTGTAGATGTCTGTTAAATGCAAATGTGGGATGGTTAAGTTTAGGTCTAAAATTTCTTTGCTTAGCTTATTTTTGGAGGATCTATCCAACACTGCCAAGGGAGTGTTAAGATCTCCAACCATTATGGTGCTGGAGGTAATCAAGTTGCTCATGTCTCTTAGAGTCTGTCTTATAAATTGAGGTGCATTCTGTTTGAGTGCATAAATGTTACTAATTGAAATCACATCATGTTGAGTGTTGCCCTTAACAAATATGAAGTTATGATCATTATCCCCCCCTTACTTTTGTTGGTTTATAGCCTATTGTATCTACAAATAAATTGCAACACCTGCTTTTTTCTGATTTTTAGCTGCTTGTATTATAGATGACCATCCCTTCACCCTGAGTCTGTGTTTATCTTTTAAGGTAAGGTGAGATTCTTGAATGGAGCAGATGTCTGGGCCTGAGATTTTTCTATCCAATCAGCCAAACTGTGCCTTTTTGGAGGGCAATTTAAGCCACTCACTTGGTGGCTCTATCTTGAATTCAGCTGGTTCTTGGATGATCCTAGCAGATCAGTGACTCTGGTGAAGTCTGAGCTGTGGAGAAATACAAGCAACTAAGACACTCCACCCCCATGGACAACAACTGGAAAGGGAAAATCAACCCTTCCCATTACCACACAACCAGGGTTCTTGGGTTGTTGGCCCAGGTTAGGAGTGCCAAACCAATTGACCCAGTCAGTATTAACTCTTAAGTGGGAGACTTTGAAAGGTCTCCAGAAAGTAGCTGGTGGAGGTCTACTGGCTCCTCAAATTTGGCTCATTCTGGTGCTCTGGAATCAGGCAGGCCCGCCCAGTAGCTGAGTTGGAACAGGGGACTGTGTCTCTTTCTCTATCTTGCTCCTCTTTAACACCCAGTCACTGGTGACCCCACAGGGCTGAGGTCCTTCTCTCTCCAATAAGCAGATGTGCCAGGGCTTTGTGACTGTCAGAGTCAAAGGAAGTTCAATGCCCCCACAGCTCGGACACTATCCTCTGCCACCAGCCTACTGGGGGAGCTTAGACCTTTCTGCCTTGGGTACTCAATAGCCACTGGCGAGTGCTCCACTTGAACTCAGTCTAATCCTGGGAGTAACAAGTCAGAAAATGCTTTTCTCAGCCACCACATCTTTGCCCCTGCTGCTGCACAGCACTGGTATCCCTATAGAGTGCATTTTGGTTTCCTCTGGCAATCCTCATAGTTGGGTAGGGGTCTCTCTGAGATTAGACCCAAGCTGGATCACTCTATTGTTGATAGAACTTTGAGACATAGCTGTTTAACTAAACTGATCTTTTAAATGGTACTAAGAGACTGGGCAAACATTATAAAATTATATATTACAGTAGTTATATTTACTCTGAAGCCTGAAGGCTCAACAAAGATCATCTGCTGGCTACAATGGAAAAACCTATATAGAATTAAACACTATCTGTTGTGGCTATATAGATACCTTAGGAAAAATTGGAACCTGAATATTCACTTGAATTGCCCAGAACTTTGGATCAGTTCTCTAGGGGCTCTTCAAACTAGGTATCATCTTAAGAACTGTGCTAAGACTGTAAAATGTTCTCATTGTGTGAACCTTAGCCTCAAAATCCATAACTTTAATCTTTAACCTTTAAGGGGTTAAAGGAAAAATGTGGGCAGCCCTGGTGCTAGGCCCCTCTGAACTGGCCAACCTTTTTGTTCTATTTCTTTGTTTATGTATTAGAAAGAAATAGAAGAGCTGAGTGAATGCTTATCCAACATGTAGAATTCTGGGCAAGATTAGTTGCTTGTTTCTCTAGGCAACATGACGGGGTCATGAAAGTATGGACCCCACGCCTAACAAAACTTGCCACCACTGCCATGCTGGTGCAAGAGGCTGATAATTTGACTTAGGGACAGAACTTAAGAGTCTGGGTACCATATCCAGTGGTTACTCTTATGAATACCAAAGGGTACCATTGGTTGACCAACTGATGCCTCACTGAATACAACTTGGGAAGTCCCCTTTCCTGTTATCTTGTCTTCTTCTACAGCTGTTAAAGTTATAAGTGTCGATTCTTGCATATGTCATTCACGAGTAAAATCCTGGAATCCTCCATCTTCTACGGAGGCAGACAATGAAGACAGCCAATCACAGACCACCTACACTTGTGAGCCAAAAGAAAGTTTGAAGTTATCATTTAGGAAACAGCAAGAAAAATCCTAATATGGTTTTCTTCTAGCATCACTGAATAAGTGCTTCTGACCTTATGCTGTTCTACCTTTGCCTATTACTGATTATACTAATCAGATTTATGTTTTCCAGAAATGTCATCAAGCCCCATGCAATAAAGATGGTTCCAGTCCACAAATCCCTGTATCACTCTTCCTCCGGACAAACCCTAACTGCCCCCTTCTATCATCTCCCAATTCTGCAGGAAGCAGTTAGATTGAGTCTTCGCCCTTTTTCCCTAACAGCAGTTAGAGTTTCTACTCGGAGAGGGAGAATTGATGCAGGATATTTGGCGCCCTAGCCAGCTCAGTGGAGCTGGTGGACCTGCCGCCTCCTCCTTAACGGTATCAGTGCTGCAGCAGCCAGCTGAAGAACCAGAGGGCTGGATGACAGGCAAGGAGGCGGACCTCCACCCCCACCGGAGGTTCCAATAGCCAAAAAGGCTGGACAACTGCTGAGGAGACACCTGTGCCTTAGTGTTTCCTTCACTTTACACTTAGGACTAAATATGGAACCCCATTTCCTATGCCTAGGTCAATTTCATGTGAATTTCCTAGGCCTCAATTCCATGAATGGACTGTGTCCATTCATTGATACATTCATTCACTTTGCCCTGGCGGAAGGGACCGTGTTCATTCATTTCCTGGTCAAGGAACCCATACACCTATATACACCCCCAAACTAAAAGCCTAAAGGGGGAGATGTGGAAAGACCGGGAGAGAAACAGAGAGAGCTTTTCTCTCCCCACTTGAGTTCTCTCTCTCTACCAGGAACTTTAGTGTTTTCTATATTCTTCTCTGTAAATAAATTCTGTCTTACCACTGGGGGGAAAAAAAAAACAAAACAGAAAATGCCATGAAGGCTATGTTAAACAGTTTGATGAAAACATTTCAGATTGTATATGAAACCAGCACATTGTACCCCTTGATTGCACTAATGTACGCAGCTATGATTTAAAAAAAAAAAACTTGCTGCATAAAAATCCGAGGTTAATTATAGAGGGTGTATGCATGAGGCATGCACTTAGGATAGAAGAGAAAAAGAAAATCAAGAAGCTTCTTGGGAGATTCTTCTACATTCCTCTCTTGGCCACCCTTGCCAAGAAAGTCAGCTAGCAATGTATGACATACAACCAACACAATGCTAAACAGGGATCATCCCTGCCACCGACAGGGAAGCCCCTTTTGGAGATGTGCAAATTGTCCAGATATGAAGGAAATCAGTACTTACTACTTTGGGTCTGCATGTTCTCAAGATAGGTGGAAGCCTTCCCCACCATGCCTGAAGTAGTAAAAGTGTTGCCAAGAGAAATCATCCTATGGTTTAGGATGCCACTCTGGTTTGGATCTGACAATGGACTAGCCTTCATGACAGAGATAGTGCACATGACAGCTAAAGCTTTTAATATCACCTGGAAACCATATGTGACACATAGGCCTCAAAGCTCAGGCAGGGTAGAGTGCATGAACAGGGCCACAAGAGCAGGAATCAGTAAACTCTACCAGGAAACAAAGCTTAATTGGGTACAGGCCTTGCCACTGGTCTTTTTCAATATTAGATGTACCCCTTCAAAGGAATCAGGGTACTCCCCTTATAAAATAATGTATAACAGGCCTTCACCAATCCTCTGCAATTTACCAGGGACTCCTAAAAGAACTGGGAGAGAATGAATTGAACAGGCAGTTAGAAGTCCTAGGAAGAGTAGCAAGGAAGATCTCTACTTAGGTAATTAACCATGTTCTGTTTAGTCTTTTGTGGAGGATCAAGGGGATCAATTCTAGGTCAAGGATCAGAACCAGGTCCCCCTCAAACCAAGGTAGAAGGGACCCTACACCATCATTCTGACCACACCCTTAGCAGCAAAGGTGGAAAGGATCCCCACCTGGATCTACCACAGCAGCCTGAAGAGAAATTCACTGCTCCTGTGGGAAGCAGAGGTAACTCTAAAAAAATTTTTTTGAGACAGTCTCACTATATCACCCTCAGTAGAGTGCCATGGTGTCACAGCTCACAGAAATTTCAAACTCTTGGGCTTAAACGATTCTCTTGCCTCAGCCTCCCAAGTAGCTGGGACTATAAGCACCCACAACAATACTTGGCTATTTGTTGTTGTTGTTGTCATTATTGTTTAGCAGGTCTGGGCTTGAATCTGCCAGCCTCGGTGTATGTGGCCCATGCCCTAAACACTAAGCTGTGGCACTGAGTCCAGACATAACTTTTAAGATGGTCAACATGCTGTGCTCCAGCCACATACTGGGAGCTGGCTGGTCAATGCAAAGCTGAAGCCTAAGGAAATTTCTCACTGGACTAATCCTAATAGGTCTATGGACTTTAGGAAATGGTTAGGTGGAATGCGATCTGTACACCCACACCATTAACATAGGAACAATGGTGATTCCTTTATAGCTATTTTTAATGCAAAGGAACCCACAAGGGAGCTTGCACCCATAGTATTCAATATGTGACACAGGGAAAAGTGAAAACCCGTATGTATATTAGCCCCCCACCACGGTACAGTTAAGGCCTGGTTAAAGAACCTGAGAGAAGTCATAGTCCCTGAAATCTCAATGCTGGTCCAGACTGGGGAAATAGAAAAGCCCTGCCAGGTGACTCTGCCTTATCCTTTGGGTCCTGTTAAAGTGACTGAACTAATAACTACTATGTTTGCTACTCAACACCCCAATGGGACTAATATACAGGCTCTTTTAAATATAATCTTTATGAATAAAAATAAATAAATAAAATCCTCATGGCTGGGCCTGTTGGCTTACATCTGTAACCCTAGCACTCTGGGAGACTGCGGAGGGTGGATTGCCTGAGCTCAAGAGTCCGAGACCAGTCTGAGCCAGAGCAAGACCCTGTCTCTAAAAATAGCCAGGCTTTGTGGAGAGTGCCTGTAGTCTAGATACTTGGGAGGCTGAGGCAAGAGAATTGCTTGAACCTAAGAGTTTGAGATTGCTGTGAGCTATGATGCCACAGGCACCCTAGTGAGGGGTAAAAAAGTGAAACTCTGTCTCAAAAAATAAATAATTAAATAAATATAATCCTCACCAGTGATAAAAGGTGGCTGCTACTGGATAAGGCATAAGAAGAGGTTGCCCAACTCCATGATGAGAATCAGGATAATACACTAGTACCAGAGGCTGCTGTTCCTTTGATAGAACCGGACTAGGACCCTAACAACAGTGGGTTGCCTCTTCTCAGTCATTACAAAAGATGTCTTTTGGCAGAACTACAGAAAGCAGTTCCCAAGCAAAGGAGTCTAAACATGGTAAAAGCTGTGCAGCATAAAGCAACTGAGGAACCCATCTGAGTTTCTGGAAAGAGTGTACAATATCCTCTGAAAGTACACAGACCTGGATCCTGAGGCTCTGGAAAATCAATGAATGGCAAATATGACTTTTATTATCCAAAGTGCCCTGGACATACGGAAGAAATTTCAGAGACTGGATGAACCTACAGTAATGATCCTCTCTGAGCTGGTAGACATTGCCTACAAGGTTTTTGTTTGTTTGTCTGTTTGTTTGTTTTACATATACATGTGATTATTACTTGTGTTTTTACATATACATGTGTTTTCCACTTTTTGCCTTCACAGAATTAAAAAGGCTTAAAATTTAATAACAATAACAATGTTTAAGATAAGGACTAGAAACAAAATCCTCGTAAAAAATGAACAAAGATAAATATATTCAGAAAAGAAATCAGATGGTTATTGCATCAAAATATTAAGCAATATTAATAATAATGCAAAAAAGTAACATTCACATTGTCAAATAAGAGTATGTCTATTATAGAATGCTTTGACTCTGAGGCTCAGTATGGAGTCATCAGTTAACTTCTTATTTTTTTCCCAAAGTCTCAAAAATAAACGACTAATATTTATAAATAAAAGTAAAATATAATTTCAAAAAACAGATCATGCCAAATCTTATAGACAATAGAAAAAGAAGAAATATTTCAAAATCATTCTACAAAATCTGGATAACCCTGATATTAAAATTGTAGAAAATATATTGTTATAAAGGGAAATTAAAAACATATTTCACTTATAAATGAGGATGCAATATCCTAAACAATATATTAACAAGTTGAATTAAAAATTAATGTTTAAGTAATGTACTTTGGTCAAAATTGAATCTGATTTATGTAAGAAAGAAAACAAAAAAAAAATAGTGACTAATTCTGCCTACAAGGTTTTTAACAATCAAGACCACAAAAGAACACAAGAGGACAAAAAAAGGCCCAGGCTGCCACTATATCGCTGGATACCACCAATGATAAAAGGAGAAAGGGAAGAAGCTCCAGGAAGAGGAACCTGAGGTTGTGATGAACCCTGACTAAGGAAAACCAGTGTATCTATTGTAAGGAGGTGGGACACTGGAAAAATTAATGGTCAAACTGACTGGTTCTGAACATGACTAAGGGTGCCTGAGGCCTCAACCAGATTTTCTGTCAAGCATCACCGCTGTTGCCCAAAAGCCTTAGGTAGAAAAAAGAGACGGGGGTGGGGTGGGGAAAGACTGTGGACTTCCTGGTGGACATAGGAGCAACATTTTCAGTACTTGATGTCCCACTCTCCCCTCCAACAAAATAGTCTGTTACAGTGACAGAAGTGACTGGAGAATTGGAACACAGTTTTTTCTTAAGCCCACTGAATGCTCAATTGGAGAAAAAAAAAAAAGACCCACATATTTCTATACATGTCTTATTGTTCAGTTCCTCTGTTGGAAAGAGACTTTCAGAGAATCACAGCCTCCAGATGGAGGTTTCACATGAACACACTTGGTGGCTACTTCTCCAACAACCTGAAACCTAGACTCGATGGTCAAAACAAGTTGATAGGCAAGTAAGCCCCTCAGTATGGGCTGAATGAACTCCTGGAAAGACCCAGCGTGTTGCCCCAGTTGGAGGTCCATGTGAAAACTCAGCATGCTGCCTCCACGAAAAGGTTAATACGCACTTAAGCAGGAGGTTAATGAGGAGTAGCTCCATTTATTAACAAGTTTAAAGCCTGTGGAATTATAAGGCCATGTCAATCTTATAATACTCCTATACTGCCTGTGAAAAAGCTGGGAACAGAGGAGTACCTGTTTTGACAGAACCTGCAGCCAGTAAATGAGGTAGTGCTAGATATTCATCTCACAGTGCCTAATTCCTATATACCCTTGAATTACTTATCACCAAAAGCCACCTGGTTTTCAGTTTTTGGACTTAAAAGATACTTTTGCATCCCCTGGCCTCCTAGTCCCAGGAAATGTTCACCTTTGAATGGCAAGAGCCAGATACCCTTAAGAAGGAACAAATATGCTGGATGGTGCTCCATCAAGGCTTCAAAAATGCACCAATATTGTCAGGGAAGCTCTGGCATAGGACTTGTTACACCTTAAATTGGAAATTAAATTAGAAAATAGGAAGATTCTCCAACATATAAATGATTTCTTAGTCACTGGACAGCAATTACAAGAGTGTTTGCATAACACCATATTGACACTGAACCACTTGACAAAGTGCAGTTACAAGACATAGAAGAAAAAAGCCTAAATTTGGAGGTTGCTGTGAGTTCTGATGCCATGACACTCTACTGAGGTTGACAAAATAAGACTCTGTCTCATAAAATAAAGTAAAAGTGTTATAATAGATAACTGAGTTATGCTGATTATTATTTTAAATAAGGGTTAATTTGGTCTTTGCTTTAGGAAGAGTGATTTAGGAAATTAACTTTTGATTGGAAATGTTCCAATAGATTGTCAATGAGTTATGCTGTTTATTATTTAAAATAAGAATTAATGTGGTCTTTGCTGTGAATCACAGTATAAAAGTGTGATTTTGGAAATGGAAGAACAGAACAGTTTTAGAGAATCTACTCTCACTGTTCTCTAGAATCGCTGGCCTTCAGACAAATAAAATTTGGTGAACATATTCCCATCCCTCTATACTGGCTGACAGCAACAGGTGGCCAAGTAACATTACTGTGCTTTGAACTTCTTTTGAAAATAATTTAAGGCTGGGTGCAGTGGCTCATGCCTGTAATTCTAGCACTTTGAGAAGCTAAGGCAGGTAGACTGCTTGAGCTCAGGAGTTCTAGACCAGCATGAGCCAGATCAAAACCCCTTCTATAAAAATAGCTAGAAGTTGTGGTTTGCATGTAGTCTCAGGTATTTGGGAAGCTGAGGCAAGAGAATCGCTTGTGACCTCTGATGCCATGGCACTCTACCACGAGCAATAAAGTGAAACCCTGTCTCAAAAAAAAAATTCAATTATCTTTAAACATTTTCACAGCACACCAGTGTGCCTCCATACACCAGTTGAAAATCACTGCTAGAGTTGGGAATCCCAGCTTTCAGGAATTCACAAAGACTTTTGTGTTATATCCCTTTGTTCCTGCATTCTTGTGTAAGAAAAAAATCATTGGCTAAGTTGATTGTGGAGATCTGAGAACCAAAGCCAAGATTCAAGGTAAAAATGGGATCCTTAATTTCTAAAGAACTGAGTGCTCTACTTTCTACCTTTGCCTACGTATACATGACTGAGTATTAGACCCCAGAAGCAGCAAATGCTTAGAGAAATATTCCAAATAGGCAACTTTTAAAAGTTCCTTTAAAAATGAGGGCCCTCTGGATGGGCACCTGTAGCTCAGTGGTTAGGGCACTGGCCAGAGCAGGTAGGTTTTATCCTGGCCCGGGCCTGCTAAACAACAACAAGAAAATAGCCAGGTGTTGTGGCGGGCGCCTATAGTCCCAGCTACTTGGGAGGCTGAAGCAAGTGAATCGCTTAAACCCAAGAGTTTGAGGTTGCTGTGAACTATGACCCACAGCACTCTACAAAGGGAGATATAGTGAGACTATGTTTCAATAAATAAATAAATAGGTGGCACCTGTGGCTCATCAAGTAGGGTGCCAGCCCCATATACTAAAGGTGGCAGGTTCTGGTGGATGCCTATAGTCCCCAGGGACTCGGGAGGCTGAGGCAAGAGAATCCTCTAAGCCCAGGAATTGGAGGTTGCTGTGAGCTGTGTGATGCCACGGCACTCTACCAAGGGCGATAAAGTGAGACTCTGTCTCTACAAAAAATAATAATAATAATAATAATAATAATAAATAAACAAACAAACAAACAAAATTTAAAATGAGGGCCCTCATATTAGTCTCATTTAGGGATGTTTATTGATGTGCAGAGACTTGTAAAAAGATTTAGAAATCTCTTTATAAAAAGCAGATAAAAAGGTTACATGTCTAACTAATATGAAAAATTAAAATTCCTAAGTTTTTGGCTTAGTTACTATCCTTCCCCACAAGCATAAAGAGCTCCTTGTAGTGCTGCCAGAATACTTTCTTCCAAGGACAGCTAGTGTGGTGTCCTCCTGCTCTCGCTGTAGCCTCACATTTGTAAAGAGATACTTTTCACTTTTATTCAGGTGTGCGCAGGGGTTAGAGTCCCCTTCTGGTTGTGCACAGGAGTTACAGTCCCCATTCAGTTGCCTAGGATATTTTCCATGAAGTCCAACCATGGGGGCTCAACTGTCAGTTCCAGAGGATAGCTCTTTGGATGCTATCCTATCATATTGGTTATCTTATGGCTACCTACTTATGACTAAGAAAAAGATGAGGTTTTACTGTAACATGAACTGGCCTTTGTACAATCTTAAAATTAAAGAAAAATGGCCATTATATGGATCCTTAAATTACTATACTATTTAACAACTAAAGCTCTTTTGTCAAAGATCAAAGAATTGAGATGAGATCCACTATGTACAAACTTTTATTTCTGGTGATATACACACCTGGTATCTGTTTGCATGTATTTGTCTCTGTTCACATGTGTATACAACTGGAGAAAAGCCCATTGGGATAAATTCTCTCTGATTGGGCTATTTATGGCTATTACTCTCCAACTAAAACAAATTCACATTTAATAGTAATACTGTTTAGTCTGTATATGTTTTGAGCTCTAAGGAAAGCTGGCCCTAGTACAGTTCCTTAAATTATTGTACTACTTTATAACTTAAATTGTTTTGTCAACAGTCAACAAAATAAGATGAAATTCCAGATGTCCAGTTTTTATGTCTTTACATAATATAGGTACAATAAAAAAAGAAAATCTTCTAATAATTAAAAAAAATCAACCCCTCAGGAAAAAAAAAAAGATTATAGTTCAAAGTAAAGATATTTACCTTTAACTGTTAAATATTCTCATACTCCCATCAGCTCCAGAAGGGGAGCTGAGAGAGTCAACCATTCCTTACTTGAGGGAAAGGGACCTGGAGGTGATATCCCCATCTAAAACCCATCAGGGAACTAAATCCATCCATGGAGCCAGCCAGGAGGAAGTACGTTTCACTAACTTACTTTTACTTTCAATGCTTTACTTTATGCCCTGTTGACACAGCTGGTATGGTCAGTTTAGTTCCTATATGACCACCTCATGTCTCCCATTCTTGCTGGTTTATATATTCAGCTTTAACATAAAAATGTAGTTTAAGATAATTATTTACAGCTTACAGCTTATAGCTGTAAGACAACTTACAGCTATCTAATCTTAGATAAACCAAACAAGAGCATTCACTGGGGGAAAGACTCCCTATTCAATAAATGGTGCTGGGAGAATTGGATATCTGTATGTAAAAGATTGAAACTGGATGCGCACCTTTCTCCCCTCACAAAGATTGATTCAAGATGGATAAAGGATTAAAATTTAAGGCATGAGATGATAAAAATCCTCAAAGAAAGAATTGGAAAAACACTGGAAGATATTACCCTGGGGAAAGACTTTATGAGGAAGACTGCCATGGCAATAGCAACAACTGCAACAATAAACAAATGGGACTTAATGAAACTGAAAAGCTTCTGTATAGCCAAGGAGACAACAACCAAAGCCAAACCAACAATCCCATACATCAATGGGGAAGAGAGAAGAATAGAATCTTCTCTAAAGATGACAAACAAATGGCCAGTAAATACTTGAAAAATGCTCATCATCCTTAATTATTAGAGAAATGCACATTAAAACCACCCTGAGATACTATCTAACTCCAGTGAGAATGGCCTCTATCAGAAAATCTCAAGATTGCAGATACTGGCATGGATGTGGGTAGAAAGGAACACTTTTACACTGCTAGTGGGACTGCAAACTAATACAACCTTTTGGAAGGAAGTATGGAGAAAGCTCAAAGAACTCAACCTAGACCTCCCATTTGATCCTGCAATCCCATTGCTGGGCATCTATCCAGAAGAAAAGAAAAACTTTTATTATAAGGACATTTGTACTAAGCTGTTTATCGCTGCCCAATTTACAATTGCTGAAGTGTGGAAACAGCCTAAATGGCCTTCAACCCAGGAGTGGATTGGTAAGCTTGGGTATATATATACCATGGAATATTACTCAGCCATCAAAAATAATGGAGACTTTGCAGCATTTGTAGTAACTTGGATGGAGGTGGAACATATTATTCTTAGTGAAACATCACAGGAATAGAGAAGCATGAATCCTATGTATTCAACTTTGACTTGCAGGC
>CAUYON010132817.1:0-19920 GCA_963573935.1 Arctocebus calabarensis
TTTTTTTTTCCGCAGTACGGCCGAGGCCGGGCTTGAACCCGCCACCTTCGGTATATGGGGCCGGCGCCCTACTCGCTGAGCCACAGGAGCCGCCCTAGCCTCAATTCTTAATCTGTAGTCCTCCCTAATTATTTGGCCTCCCCTATGCCTCAGTTTTCAACCCTATAAAAGGAGACAATAATAGTGTCTTTGACTGCTCCAGGGGCTAATAGGCAGGTATTTCATAGAGTTACTATAAGAATTAAACAAGTTGGTTCGGCACCTGTGGCTCAATGGGCTAAGGCGCCAGGCACCTGAGCGCCTGAGCTGGCGGGTTCGAATCCAACCTGGGCCCGCCAAACAACAATGATGGCTGCAACCAAAAAATGGCTAGGCGTAGTGGCAGGCACCTATAGTCCCAGCTACTTGGGAAGGCAAGGCAGGAGACTCGCTTAAGCCCAGGAATTGGAAGTTACTGTGAGCTGTGATGCCACAGCACTCTATCCAGGGTGACAGCTTGAGGCTCTGTCTCAAAAAAATATATATATAGATATAGATATATAGATATATATATGCAGGCATTGTGGTGGGCCCCTGTAGTCCCAATTACTCGGGAAGCTGAGGCAAGAGAATCGCTTAAGCCCCAAGAGTTTGAGGTTGCTGTGAGCTGTGACACCACAAAACTCTACCCGGGATGACAGCTTGAGAGGTTGCTGTGAGCTGTGATGCCACCGCACTCTACCCAGGGCAACAGCTTGAGGCTCCGTCTCAAAAAAAAAGAATTAAACAAGTTGGGCAGTGCCTGTGGCTCAGTGGGCAGGGCGCCGGCCCCATTTACCGAGGGTGGCGGGTTCAAACTGCAGCCCTAGCCAAACTGCAACGAAAAAATAGCTGGGCATTGTGGCAGGCGCCTGTAATCCCAGCTACTTGGGAGACTGAGGCAAGAGAATCACTTAAGCTCAAGAGCTGGAGGTTGCTATGAGCTGTGACACCATAGTACAAGCCCAAGAGCTGGAGGATGCTATGAGCTGTGACACCACAGTACTGGACAATAAAGTGAGACTCTGTCTCTAAAAAAAAAAAAAAAAAGAAAGAATTAAACAAGTTAAGGCTGGGCTCAGTGGTCCATACCTGTTATCCTAGCACTCTAGGAGGCTGAGGCAGGAGGACTGCCTGAGCTCAGAAATTTGAGACCAGCTTGAGCAAGAGTGAGACCCTGTCTCCACTAAAAATAGAAAACTTAGCCAGGCATGGTGGCTTATGCCTGTAGTCCCAGACGCTTGGGAGGCTAAGGCAGAGGATCACTTGAGTCCAGGACTTGGAGGTTGCAATGAGTTAGGATAATGCTATTACACTCTAGCCCAGGCAACAGAGTAAGACCTGTTTCAAAGAGAAAAAAAAAGTTAAAATATAAAGGGCAACGCCTACCCCATGGTAAGATCTATATAACTGTTAGCTATTCCTACTATTTGGAGATTACAATATGGACTGAGAAGGGTGGAGCTGGCTGATATAATATATTTGTTTTATTTTGTTTGGTTTTTTTGAGACAGAGCCTCAAGCTATTGCCCTGGGTAGAGTGTCGTGGTATCACAGCTCACAGCAATCTCAAACTCTTGGGCTCAAGTGATTCTCCTGTCTCCGCCTCCCAAGTAGCTGGGACTACAGGAGCCCACCACAATGCCCGGCTATTTTTTTGTTGCAGCCATCATTGTTGTTTGGCAGGCCTGGGCTGGATTTGAACCCGCAGGCTCAGGTGTATGTGGTTGGTGCCATAGCTACAGTCACAGGCACCAAGCCTAATATATTTGTTAAGAATATAATCATTGGCTTGGTGCCTGTAGCTCAGTGGTTCGTGGCACCAGCCACATACACCAGGGCGAGTTCAAACCTGGCTGGGCCTGCTAAACAATAATGACAACAACAGCAACAACAACAAATAGCCAGGCATGGTGGTAGGTATCTGTAGTCCCTGCTACTTGGGAGACTGAGGCAAGAGAATCACTTAAGCCCAAGAGTTTGAGGTTGTTGTGAGCTATGACACCACAGTACTCTACTGAGGGTGACACAGTGAGATTTTCTCAAAAAAAATAAAAAAGAAAGAAAGAAAGAATGTAAGTGTTGGGTGGATGCAGTGGCTCATGCCTGTACTTCTTGCACTCTGGGAGGCTAACGCAGGTGGATTGCCTGAACTTAAGAGTTCAAGACCAGCCTGAGCAAGAGCCAGACACTGTCTACTAAAAGAACCATAACTGGGGCTCAGCGCCTGTGGCTCAACAGGCTAAGGCTGTCAGGCTACACCCGAGCTGGCGGGTTCGAATCCAGCCTGAGCCCGCCAAACAACAATGGCAGCTGCAACCAAAAAAAAAAAATGGCCGGGCGTTGTGGTGGGCACCTGAGGTGGAGGCAGGAGACTCGCTTGAGCCCAGGAGTTGGAGGTTGCTGTGAGCTGTGATGCTACAGCACTCTATCCAGGGTGACAGCTTGAGACTCTGTCTCAAAAAAAAAAAAAAAAGAACCATAACTGGGCATTGTGCTGGGTGCCTGTAGTCCCAGTTACTTGGGAAGCTAAGCCAAGAGGATGACATGAACCCAAGAGTTTGAGGTTTAAGATTGCTGTAAACTATGATAATACCATGGCACTCTACCCAGGGAGATCAAGTGAGACTCTGTCTCAAAAAAAAAAGGCTCAGCGCCTGTGGCTCAAGTGGCTAAGGTGCCAGCCACAAACACCTTAGCTGGCGGGTTCAAATCCAACCGGGGCCCACCAAACAACAATGACTGCTGCAACCAAAAAAAATAGCCGGGCATTGTGGCAGGCACCTGCAATCCTAGCTACTTGGGAGGCAGAAGTGGGAGAATCGCTTGGGCCCAGAAGTCGGAGGTTGCTTGAGCTATGATGCCACGGCATTCTACCCAGGGTGACAGCTTGAGGCTCTGTCTCAAAAAAAAGTAATTGTGTCCAGCACTGAACTGAAAACATTACATAAGTTATCTATCTAAAACATTATAAAATTGGCTGAACCCCCATAGCTCAGTAGTTAGAGTGCCGGCCACATGCACCAGGACTGGGGGGTTCAACCCCGGATCAGCCTGGAGCCTGTCAAACAAACAAACAAACAAAAATAGCTGGGCAATGTGGCAAGCGCCTGTAGTCCCAGCTATTAGGGAGGCTAAGGCAAGACAATCACCTGAGCCCAACAGTTTGAGGTAGCTATGAACTATGACGCCAAAGCACACTACAGAGGGGGACAAAGTAAGTCTCTATCTCAATTTTTAAAAATAAATAAAACATCATAAAATCCCTTGAAAGCCACCTGACTACCTTGTATAAAAACCCTTGCCCTGCTTTAACTTGCTTCATAGCACTTACCTCTATTTGACGTTCTACTATCTATCTATCTATCTATCTATTGTCCATCTCAAATTGCTGCATTCTAGATTCAGGGCAGGGACTTTGTTTCTCTTGAATGAATGGATGAATTGTCTCCCTTTTCTATATAAGAAAACTAAATCTCAGTAAAGTTGGGGGACTTAGCCAGCGTCATTCTGTGTGCTAGGGTTGAAGCACCTGTTCTTAAATATACTCTACCCTACACTCCACTATACCTCAAGTCTTCAGGTTCAGCCATGCTTTTCATTCAAGGAACTCTAGCCCTACCACCTCTTAGCCTCATAGGCTTTGTCCACCTATCAGAGAGTGAAAGAAAGCTGGTACCACAAGGATGACTATTGAAGATAAACTAGCAGACAGCTCTCCACCTCCATTATCACGTTATCCAGCAACCTCAGATTCATGAAAACCAGCATTCTCTATACCATGACATGCTAGCATAATATTTAAGGATGCTGGCTGGATGCATAGAATGTATAACATTTAATAATCATCACCCTAAAAATAAGTAGAGGCCACAAGCTAGCAGGAAAAGGCCAGACACGAAGCGGGAGTTATAACACTTTTAAATTCAGAATGCTATGCAACACCATACCGAAATCTATTGGCCCAAGCTTTAGAATCCGAAAGACCTGAATACCAGAGCTGGGTTTTAGCGCTTAGTCTGGAGATGAAAAGGCTTTGTAAACTGTCAAGTACCATCCATGAAGAATTTTTGTTATTAATTAGATGTACACTGTCACCTGTTAGGCTAAGTGCCCTGTCTCTGAGTATAGCTGAGCCCATCACATAGTAGGAGGTGGGGGTATAAGTAATGTCCAGTGTGAAGGCAGAGAAACTACCCTAACTCCTGTGCACATCTGCCATCTGAGACTTCTGCCATCCAGTCTCAGCTCTCCCTGCAGAGGCTGCCATTGGTACTAAGTAGAGAGGCACCATCTCTGAGGCTAATTTCCTAGGCTGAAACAGCTCCCATCCATACTCGCATCTGGGTGGCAGCTGTGCCATGTGCCCAGGACATGGTCTCTAGGGGCCATCTCTATCCCGCCTGCCAGCTGAGCCCACATTATCTCCCCACTCCAGCCCCTCCTGTTCCTTCCTAGGGAATACAGGCCCTGCTAGCTGCCTATTAGCCCCTGGAGCAGTCAAGGGCACTAAAAGCAAAAAAAAAAAAGAAAGAAAGAAAACAGCATGAAAGGGTCTTAATCCATCCCCAGTTACAAACTGAGCTCCAGCAAAAGCAAACACCAGCTGTACGTAAGAGGGTGAAATTAGGTAGAGACCAATGGGGAAGACCAGGGAGAGTAGATGAGACCTCTGATGACCTGGAAGAGATGAGATTGGAAGAAAGCAGGGGTAGGGTGGGGGAACAGTTGGAGTCTGCACCATACCCAAATCTGGGACGTGGGCGGATTAGGGAAACAGCTGGCCTGAAGCCTCAGTGACAGGACACATGGAAAACATTTGTCTATTGGGGAGGATGGCAAGAGATGAAGAGGGCTTTGAAAAGCTGGGCCCACCAGCAAAGCGTTCTGAACTGTACTATTGAATAAAAACTAATCCTGGTACCAAAGAAAGTACATGAAGAGTGGAGCTTTCCATCCTGCCCACTATCATAAAATTGGAGTCATTTTATACTTTTTAAACACAAATGGCAAATCAAACAAGCTATAGTAAGATAAGAATTACAGTTCTTACATTGGAATGCTTTTCTAAGGGATTATTTTGACTAGTAGTAGTTGAATTGTTCATCGAAAATTTAGAAAACATAGTTAAGTAAGAAGAAAAGAATGTAAATCACCATAAAGCCACCAAACAGAAATAACTACTGTCAATACTTTGGTGGGAGACTTTCCTTTCTAGTACCTTTTCTTAAATATACACTATTAAATTTACACATTCTAAATTAAATCACATTAAATTGATGATTTTATGGGCTAAAAATGGTCAAATATCAGCAATTTCATAAGTCTCAACCTAATGCTATTTAAAAATTTAGATCATGCCAGGCGCGGTGACTCACACCTGTAATCCCAGCACTGTGGAAGGCTGAGGAGGGAGAATTGCTTGAGCTCAGGAGTTCGAGGCTCGCCTGAGCAAGAGTGAGACCCCAACTCATGAAAAAAATGGAAAAACCCAGCCGGGCGCCGCAGCAAGAGCGTAAAATCCCAGCAGTTTCTGGAGGCTAAGGCAGGCAGGATGCCCACGGCCCAGAGTCTGAGGTTGCAGTGAACTACCACGCCCACTACACTCTGCTCAGGGGCATAGGGTGGGACTGTGTCCCAACAACAACAAAAAAAAAGGTAAATAAAAAATAAGCAACGAAAGAAAAATTAAAAAACCAAAAAAAAAATTTTTAGATCATATTGTTTTGGAACTGATGTTTTTCATTTAACAAAGCATTGCGAACATTTGGATCATCATTTTTAATGCTGCTATCAAGTGGATAAACCATAATTTACTTAACCCTATTATTAGATATTTAGCTTGTCTCTCATTTTTCTCTCTTATAAATGACAGTTGACATTCTTTTATCTAAACAATATCCATAATTTTTTTAGTACACATTGACTGCAGTGTATATTTTTATTTTATTTTATTTTATTTATTTATTTTTGAGACAGAATCTCAAGCTGTCACCTTGGGTAGAGTGCCATGGCATCACAGCAACCTCCAACTCCTGAGCTTAAGCGATTCTCCTGCCTCCGCCTCCCAAGTAGCTGGGACTATAGGCGCCTGCCACAACACCCAGCTATTTTTTCGATGCAGCTGTCATTGTTGTTTGGCAGGCCCAGGCTGGATTCGAACCTACCAGCTCTGGTGTATGTGGCTGGCGCCTTAGCCGCTTGAGCCACAGGTGCCAAACCTCAGCATATATTTTTAAATTATAGCACACAGGCTGTCTATAACAATCACATTTCTTTTTTTTGGCAGGGGGAGTCTTACTATGTCACCCTTGGTAGAATGCCACGTGTCACAGCTCACAGAAACCTCAAACTCTTGGGCTTGACCGACCTCAGCCTCCCAAATAGCTGGAACTACAGGCACCCGACACAATGCCTGGCTATATTTTTGTTGCAGTTGTTATTGTTGTTTAGCAGGCCCGGGCTGGGTTCAAACCCACCAGCCCTGGTGTATGTGAAATTAGATTATAAGCTGGTGCCCTAACCACTGAGTTCCAAAGTGCCGAGCCTGCAGTCATATTTCAGATAAAGGCAAAGAAACCAGCAGATCCAGTACTTTTGTATAATTACTCGTCTTTCATATTTGAAAACACCAAGCATGCTTTGACCTCTTTGATAGAAGGCCCTTTGCTTACAAAAATTATCTTAAAGAGTTTCCTGTACGCAGTAAAAGCAAAAACTAAAGTGATTAAAATCTATAGACTAAGATTGCCATGAGACATGCCAAGAAACAAGGGGCAGAAGGGAAGGAAGATGAAATTGTAAAAGTGGATCTGGTAGACCAATGATTTTCAACTCATGTGCTATGGCACACTGGCATGCTGTGAGAGGATCTTAGATGGGCCATGAAATTTTTTAAAGATCATAAATTGTTTTTGAAAGAAGTTCAAAGCACAGTAAGTACATTCTTTTTTGCTCCTTTTTTTGTTTTTTTTTTTTTGGAGACAGAGTCTCACTTTGTCGCCCTCTATTAGTGCAGTGGCATCATGGTTCACAGCAACCTCAAACTCTCTCAATCTTAAGCGATTCTCTTGCCTTAGCCTCCCCAGTAGCTAGGACTACAGGCGCCTACAACTCTTGGCTGTGTTTTGGAGCCAGGTCTTGCTCAGGGTGGTCTCGAACTTCTGAGCTCAGGTGATCCACTCGTCTCGGCCTCCCGAGTACTTTTACTTTTTTTTTTTTTTTTTTTTTTTTTTTTGCGGTTTTTGGCCAGGACTGGGTTTGAACCCGCCACCTCCGGCATATGGGGCCAGCACACTACTCCTTTGAGCCACAGGCACCACCCTTCTTTTACTTTTTTTTTTTTGATCAACATAATTTAAGTGTGCCTTAGAAGTTTAGCTATAGGTTCAACTGTGCCATGAGATAAAAAGGCTGAAAAACACAGTGGTAGACAATTGCAAAGGCATTGCTTTAGGCATCTAGATTCACAAAAGGCCCTTATAGATCATCAGTTTCAGGCTGTTAACTTTTAAATAGATTGGGAAATGCGTCCTGAGACTAGAAGGCACATGCCTAAGGTCACACAGCACAGCAGTAGCAGAGCCCACACTTGAACTCAAGTCTTTCAGCTCCAACACTATACGATTCTGTTCACTGCCTGTTTCAAACGCCAGCTACAGCTACATTGGCCCCCAAAGCTGGAGGCCAAGCTAAATTCTACAGCCATAAAACCTAGGAATGTCTGAGCTGGAAGGGACCTTAGAGATAATTTATTAATTAAAACTAACGACAACCATATTTATGAGGTAGTCACTATATGCTATGCATATACTAAGTGCTTTATATGCATTATTCCATTTAGCTTCACAGCAACCTTGCAAAGTATTATTAGCATCAATTATAGTTAAACTATAGCTTAGAAATGTTAGGTGATATGCTCAATATCACATGGCTTAAACAGGTCTTCTGATGCCACTGTCTTGTATTACATACTGCTTTCATATCACTCTCAAGCACTTTGGAAATGATATGAATAGGTGTCACTAACATCTGAACCAAGACCCCAGAGAAAGGCTATTCTACTTATAGCCCTGGGACATTCAAGGAGAGACCCAAGGAACTGGCCTCCCATGACCCTCTCAACCCCCTTCTCTTATTAGCTGGAGTGAGCCTAATGACCCTGAGCCAGCAAAGCCTCCAGCCCACTCGCGTTAGCCCATTAATTCTCTCTCCCTGAAGGAGAGAACCCTCAAATCCTAGAGTGTTTTCCAGAGAGAGGTGCTCAGTGACACCTGCTAACTGACACCTTCTTAAAGTTAAAGTCAGCCTGGCCTGATCCTCACCTGGGAGAGGGACAGGACAAAAAAGGAATATAGGGAAGCAGAGGGGATTAAGCACCCAAATATTGCCATATTTGACTTGCCTAAGAGCCTCCAAAGCTGCGGTGGAGTACAGTTCCTGAGCTGCCCGGCATTCAGCTAACTGCAATTCCCAAGACTTCCAACGACTAGAAGCATTTTAGTAGAAAAGAGATAGGGCAGCACCTGTGGCTCAAAGGAGTAGGGTGCTGGCCCTACATGCCAGAGGTGGCGGGTTCAACCCAGCCCCGGCCAAAAACTGCAAAAAACTGCAAAAAAAAAAAAATATATATATATATATATATGTATAGAAGATATATATATACCAATTTAAAAAAAAAAGAAAGAGATAATAAAAGAGTCTGCAAATAAGTTGCTCTGCCAGATGGCTCTTGTCTCTGCCATAAATGGACTGTTTGACTCTGGGCAAGTCACTTAACCTCCATTATCTCAGCTGCCATAACAAAGAACACTATAGATTGGATGGCTTAAATAACAGAAGTTTATGTTCTCACAGTTTTGAAGGCTGGAAGTCAGAGATTAGAGTGCCAGCATGGTCAATTTCTGGTGAGGACACCTTCCTGACTTGTAGATGGCCACCTTCTTTCTATGTCCTCATGGGGGGCAGGTGAGAAGTGGGGAAGAAAAAGTGCCCTCTGGTGCCTTTTCCTATCAGGGCACTAATACTATCATGAAGGCCTCACCCTCATTATCTCATCTTCTCCTAAGTACCTCCCAAAGGCTCTATCTCCAAATATTATTATATTAAGGGTTAAGGCTTCAACATATGAATTTTGTGGCAACACATACATTTAGTTTTTTTGGTTTTTTGTTTTGTTTTTTTTTTTTTTGAGATAGAGCCTCAAGCTGTCACCCTGGGTAGAGTGCCGTAGCATCACAGCTCACAATAACCTCCAATTCCTGGGCTCAAGCAAGTCTCCTGCCTCCACCTCCCAAGTAGCTGAGACTACAGGCGCCCACCACAGTGCCCAGCCATTTTTTGGTTGCAGCCATCATTGTTGTTTGGCAGGCCGGGGCTAGATTCGAACCCACCAGCTCAGGTGTGCGTGGTTGGCGACTTAGCCGCTTGAGCCACAGGCGCCAAGCCCACATACATTTAGTTTTTAACACCCTCTCTGGGCTCCCATTTCCCCACCAGTAGCTGTCTCATTGGGTGCCAAGTAGGATAAAATGGGGGGGGGATGGCAAAAGATTATAAAGCCCCACACCTGTATCAAGTATGATTTCTTTTTTTTTGAGACACAGCCTCGAGCTATTGCCCTGGGTAGAGTGCCATGGTGTCACAGCTCACAGCAACCTCCAACTCCTGGGCTTAAGAGATTCTCTTGCCTCAGCCTCCCAAGTAGCTGGGACTACAGAAGCCGGCCACAAAGCCCAGCTATTTTTTGGTTGTAGTTGTCATTGTTTGGCAGGCCCAGGCCGGATTCAAACCTGCCACCTCTGGTGTATGTGGCTGGCGCCTTAGCCGCTTGAGTTACAGGCGCCGAGCCACAAGTATGATTTTTATTTTAAATCTACTTGGCGCCCATAGCTCAGTGAGTAGGGCGCTGGCCACAAACACCAAAGGTGGCAGGTTCGAGCCAGCCCAGGTCTGCTAAACAACAATGACAAATGCAACCAAAAAATAGCCGGGTGTTGTGGCCGGCGCCTGTAGTCCCAGCTACTTGGGAGGCTGAAGCAAGAGAATCACTTAAGCCCTAGAGTTGGAGGTTGCTGTGAGCTGTCATGCCACCGCACTCTACTGAGAGTGACATAGTGAGACTCTGTCTAAATAAATAATAAATAAATCTACTATCAACCAAGCAGAAAGAATCCTCAATCCCAAGGCAAATCTTCCCTGGAAGTGAGGACACAGTGGTCTCACTTTTCTTCATCTAACATATTTATTGAGCACTTCTTTGTGCAGGCACTGGGGACTCCAGCATGAATGAGTCCAGGGGTGCAATTATAACAATCATCATTATGATCCCATATGTGGGTGATGGCAAGAAAAAGTAAAAAGAATATGAGCTTTTCAGGCAGGCAGGCCTGGGTTCAAATCAGAGCTCCATCACTGAGACACTATGTGCAATCAGGCAAGTCATTTCCCCTCCCTTCTGTCTGTAAAATGTAGATAATATGTGCCATCCCCCATACCAAGTGCTCTATATGCAATATATCACCAAACCTTTACAACAGCCTCTTCAGGAAGGTATGATTATAATTCCCATTTTATAGATGAGAAAGTAGAGTTTCAAAGAAATCAAAAATTTGCCCAAGACACCTGGCTAGTAGGTGTTAAGAGTTAGGATTCAAACCTAATCTGCCTGACCCTATTGCTAGCACTCTTTTTTACAGTTTACAGATGGCCTACATTTCATGATTATCACTATAATATCAGTAAAGATGTGCAGAGCACCAGATGTGTTTCTAGATACTTTATCTGCATGTTCCGATTTAATTCTCACAACAACCCTATGGAGTGAGTACTATTGGCTCCATACTATGGGTACTACCCCATTTTGTAGCCTTGGGAACTGAAGTCAGAGAGGTGAAGTAATTTGCCCAATGCCACACTGCTAAGAAGGGGTCTACCTTGGAAGTCAGGTGTATCTGACTTCAGAATTGAATACCTTGCCTACTACACTATCTTGCCTCTCTTCCCTAGTAAGGCCAACTAGGCATTTTTATCTGTCTGACAGATGAGAAACCTGAGGCCCAGCAAGAGGTAGTGACGTGCCTAAGATCACTGAGCAAGTCAGCAGCCAATCAGGGACTTAAACCTGGGTTCCTGACTCTTCAATCCAGGGTTATTTCCTACGCCCCATAATACCTGAATCCCAAGCGTCAGATAATGCACCTCTGTCCACTGGACATTTGGAAATCCTATACCTTACTTCCCACAGGGGAATGAGGAACCCCCTTCTGGACCAGGCCAGGCATAAAGAACTGGGAAGAAAGCTTTGTGGATTACTATCTGGGAAAAACAGCAGTTGAGTGGTGACCAAAGAACACCAAGCCGTAGGCACCTCTGTGTCTTGGGCTTCCCAAGTCACGGGCCAGCACAGGGAAAAGGAAGTTTCCCGAGGAAGTTGCTCTAGGCTTGGGCTCCCACAGGCTAGCACAGCTCTCTGCTATGATTTCTGATGAAAAATGAAAAGCTCAATCCTCTAGGCCTAAGTGCTAATTACTAATAATGACATAATAACTATTGTGGGCCCAACAGCCAAACAGCCCCAACTAGAAATTCTGCATAGCTCAGGCTCGGGAACAAAAGATTTGGGCACTCCAACCGAAACTGATGCCCTGGCAGAAAATATCAGAAGCAAAAGGGCCTCAGCATTGACCCAGCCAAAGTATTATCTGGCAAACGGAGAGGATGATGACCACTCACTTTCCCCTTCATTCATACATTTATTTATTGGGAATCTACTATGTGTTCAATATATTCCTAGACCCAGAGAGCCGAAGAGGCTTCATTTATTCATTAATTCACTCCACAAATACTTATTGAACACCTACTATATGCCACACACTACTCTAGGCACAGGAGATATAACACTGAATAAGACAGACAAAAATCACCATCACCACTGAAACAGTGGTGGGAGACAATAAATAATCAATAAAATACAGTATGTCAAAAAGTGTAAGTGCTATGGAGAAAAATAAGTAGAGAAAGCAGTTGGGGTGCTGGGGTTGAAGGTCAGAAATGTGTTATAATTTTGGACAGATGGGAAAGGACTTACTAAAAAGATGACATTTTTGGCTCGGTGCCTGTGGCGCAACGGGCTAAGGCGCCAGCCACGTACACCTGAGCTGGTGGGTTCGAATCCAGCCCGGGCCCGCCGAACAACAATGACGGCTGCAACCAAAAAATGGTCGGGCATTGTGGCGGGCGCCTGTAGTCCCAGCTACTTGGGAGGCAGAGGCAAGAGACTCCCTTAAGCCCAGGAATTGGAGGTTGCTGTGAGCTATGATGCCACCGCACTCTATCCAGGGTGACAGCTTGAGGCTCGGTCTCAAAAAACAAACAAACAAAAAAAAAGATGACATTTTTTAAAAAGTTTAAAGAGATGGTAGAACAAGCCACGAAAGTATTTAGGGGGAGAGTGTTCCAGACTAAAGGACCAGCAAGTACAAAGGCCCTAGGGTAGAAGTGTGCCTGATGTATTCAAGGACTTGCCTGAGATCATATATCCAGTCATTAACTAAAGGACTGAGGAAAGGGAAGGAATCAAACACAGACTAATCACTCACTGTGAACTTAAACTCTCCTAAGCCTGGGCAGTGCCTGTGGCTCAAGGAGTAGGGCACAGCCCCATACACTGGGGGTGTCGGGTTCAAGCCCAGCCCCAGCCAAAAACTGCAAAAAAAAAAAAAAAAAAAAACTCTCCTAAGCCTTAGAACAATGCTGGGGGTAATATTTTGCTCATTATTCTCACTATTTTATAGATTAAGGGACTGAGACCCGGAGATGAGAAATAAATGACCCCACATCACACAGCTTTCTGCTGCATCCCTACTCCTCTGGTCTCTGCCCTGTCTATGGAAATTCTAAATATTTATTGAGTAAATGAGCAAAGAAATGAATAAATCCTGTAAATTTCTTGAGCCCTGGCTTCTCAATGAACCATTTTCTGGCTGGCTTTTACTGATTTCTCTTTATTGTCTCTGTTAATCATAGAATGTGTCAACTATGGACTAAGTACTTTATGCAAATTATCTCATTCAACCCTTAAGTAATCTTAAGAGAAGGTGCTAATATTTTTCCACTATACGAGTGCTCACTCAGGTAAAGGAACTTGCTAGAGGTCCCACAGCTGCTAAATGGTGAAGCTGGGATTTAAACTGAGGTCTGTCAGCTCCCAAATCCCTATTTTAAATCCTGTAGCATTAGTAGAAACCTCTGACGTCAATCCATCCCCCTCCTTTTATAATCAGAAAACAGAAGCACAGGAGGGGCAGTTGATTCACCCAAGAGCTATGGCATGAAGAGCTGGGAAGACTGGTATATTCCTTCCCCTCTACCACATTTGGGGCTGTGGACCAGGTTTTCTCTTTTAGGCCTATTTCCCAAACTCTGCAGAAGTCTTAGAGTTGTCCTAGCTCCCCAGCTCACAGTTCACTTCTGTCCCCTCAGCCTAGGTCTGGGTAGTGAAGGACCCTTCCTTCTCCCTGCTTTTCCAAAGTGCCTGCAGTGGCATTCGTCAAAGTAGGCTGCAGAAGGGAAACTGTCTTTCTTGGGTGAGGCTAGGGCATTCCAGCCAACCGGGAGACGGGAAGTTGGGAGGGGAGCATAAATGATATGCTGAGTCTCTGGCTTTAAAACTGGTTTATCAGGTGTCATTTGTCCCTTAGAAACTGTATCCAATCCTCCAAGTCCCTAGACTGGGAAGGGGTAGGGCAGAAGGTTCTTAAGAGGCAGGAGTTACAATAGCAAGAACAGTAACTACCTACCATTGAGGACTCACACTTTCTCTACATTATTGCTGATCTCATGTAAAATCAGCACCATTCTACAGTGGAGGAAACTGAGACCCAGAGAAGTAAAGTGCCACCAAGGGTCATTGCACCCATTTTTGCACACCCATTTATGGGATAGTGCAAAAAGAGTCCAGAGACCTGGGCTCCTACTGTTCACACTTTAAGCCTCCCACTCTGATTTGAGGTTCCCATGTCTATTCTGAAAGGGACTTGGTGGCCAACATCTGTTGTATGATCCAGGAAGCTCAGAGATCTAGCTCTGCCCTGACCATGGGGCCTCCAGTGATACGGGACATCACATTTACTGCTCTTCCAAGTACCAGAGAAAAGGGCCTAATTAGTAGCTTCCAGGAGGAAAAAAATAAAGCTACATTTTTTCCAAATATTTGTCCCTGTCTCAGGGTTGCTGCTGGCTGTGGCCTCCAGCCAGGGGTGGGGATAGGAGAATGGAGGGGAGGGAGTGACACTAGAGTAGGAGGATGCCTAGGCCTGAGCCATGAGGAGCAAGGGCCAGCAATAGGGAGCCAGCTTGGCAGTGGGCCAGGACCCCTCTGGAGACTTGGTCTTGCTTTTTAATCTTTCCCTTCCTTTCTCAGCCAGAATGCCTGCCAGGAGGGGCAAGGGAAGCAGTAGGTGGGGCTGAGGAAATTGAGGAGTCCACATAACGATCATTTAATTAGAGCCCCTTTTCTTTCTTAATGCATACTCATTACATGTAGACACTGTGCTAGGCCGTTTGTAGGAATTATCTTTTTTTTTTTTGAGACAGAGCCTCAAGCTGTCACCTTGGATAGAGTTTTGTGGCATCACAGCTCATAGCAACCTCCAATTCCTGGGCTCAAGCGAGTCTCTTGCCTCTGCCTCCCAAGTAGCTGGGACCACAGGTGCCCGCCACAACTCCTGGCCATTTTTTGGTTGCAGCTGTCATTGTTGTTTGGCGGGCCCAGGCTGGATTCAAACCCTCCAGCTCAGGTGTATGTGGCTGGCGCCTTAGCCCGTTGAGCCACAGGCGCCGAGCCTGAGGGAATTATCTTATTGAAGCCTCCACCCTTTCCCTGTGAGAAAGGCCTGCAGTCCCCATTTTTGGTAGGGACTGAGGGGCAGAGAGGGCAAGTAAGTGCCTACAGGCCACAATGCTCATCAGTAGCAGGACTCACAGGGAACCCAGGTTGCTGACTCCTGAGATAGAGGCAGCCACTCGGTCTGGCTTAGGTGCTGGTAAGGAGGGGAGAACGCAGAAAGATGGGGAAGGAGCAGGGTGGGAAGGCCCTAGCAGTTCCAGTGACCAGAACAGATAACTGTGAGGGTGCAGGAAGGAGGAAGAGAGCCAGTGACCATCCCCAAAGCCCTGCCTGATGTGAGCCCTTCTTCTCCACCCAGCCTCATCCCCCATCCCTGCCTGCCTCTCCCTTTGTGCTCCAGCCATACCAAACAACAGTGCTCATCCACCCTAAACACATTACAGAGCTCCAGCCTTAGCATATGCTGTTCTCCAGGCCAGGGAGGTTGTTCTCTCCACTGCCCTCCTAGAGAGCTCGTATTTATCCCTCAAATCCCAGCGCAGCTCTTTTCTCTGATGCCTAGAAAGAGTTAACCACCTGCTCCTGGGCTCTCTGCAATGTAGTGGTTTGTGTTCCCTGAGGGGCAGGAACCCTGTCTGAGTCACCTTTGTGCCCCCAGAACCTAGAACAAGTCAGTGCTCAATAAACGTTTGTTGTCTCCAGTTCCATTTTATCACTGAGTCATGGAGGCAGGCAAAACAGGTTTTCTTATCCTCATTGTCAAGGCAAAGAAAAGGAGGGCAAGAGAGAGGGAGTGACTTCTCAGGTCACACACACTTTCAGTGACCCTGGTAGGCCTAGAACCTGGCAGCTCCTGCCTGGCCCCACCCTAAAGAGGTCTCAACGCTGCCAGACCCACCACGGTGGGTACAAAGGACCTGCAAGATAGGAGTGGGGCTCCCCCCAGTGTCCACCTCAGACACTGCCTGGGGAACTGAGGAGCAGATGAGTGGCTCCCCCAACACACACACACACACCCAGCTCTGGCTCCTCCTCCTAGATATGTCCCTCGGCCAGAGACCACAGTGGACCCCATTGCCCCCAGACTCCAAGATCTCACTCTCACTTCTGCGCTGGGCTGCCTGCCCACTGCAGTTCATTATCATGTCCTGCTGGCTCTGCCTCCTGCAGAGACCTCACATCACCCACTGCGCCTTGTCCCATTGCACAGTCCCTGACTCAATATCTCAGAATCTCTCACCTGGACAGATGCTCCTACCCCTTGCTATGGGCAAGACCCCCTAATTCCGCTGGGCCTATATCTCCAGCTGAGTCCTCCCAAGTACAGTTCATGTCTCTGTACCTTGGCACGTGCATTTCCTTCCACTAGGAATGTCCTTTCTCCTGCTCTCTGCCTAAGAATAACTATTCACACTTCAGTGCATCAGTCAAAAGTGGAGTTGGTGGTTACTGTGTCTTTCCAGACTCTGTACTACAAGACTACAGGGGGCAAGGACTACAGACTCATCTCTGGATCCCATGCCCAGCATAGGGCCTAGCACAGAGTAGGCATGAGTAAAAGCAGATGAATAGGAAAGGAACGTACATTCTTCCTTCTGTGAGACCACCTCCCTCCCTTTCCCCTTAGGTGGAATGCTCACCATGTAACTTTTTTTTTTTTTAAAGAAGTCACTCCAGAGAATAGATTTTATTTATTTTATTTGTTTATTTATTTATTTTTTGAACAGAGTCTCACTATGTCACCCTTGGTAGAGTGCTGTGGCATCACAGCTCACAGCAACCTCCAACTCTTGGGCTTAAGCAATTCTCTTGCCTCAGCCTCCCAAGTATCTGGGACTACAGGCGCCTGCCACAACGCCCAGCTATTTTTTTGTTGCAGTTGTCATTGGTGTTTTAGCTGACCAAGGCAGGGTTAGAACCCACCGGCCTCGGTGTATGTGGCCAGCGTCCTCCCTACTCAGCTACGGGTCCCGCCCTAACTCATTATGTAATCCTCATGAAAACCCTAAAGATTCAGGTAGGTTCTTTTATCCTCATTTTATAGGTAAGAAAACTGAAGCTCCACCAGGTTAAATCTCTTGCCTAAGGACATACAACTCGTAAGTAATACATACAGGATCCAAAGCCAGGTCTGTCTCATCCTCAGGCACTATGCTATCCAGCCTTTTCCTTGTTTTCTATTATCTCCCCTCTGAAACTCTTAGAATAGGGGATGCAATACGTGCGGGGGTGTTAGATGAATTTATTCACCCCCCACAAAAACCCCACTAGTTCCCACCAACCCTGTGCTCAGCATTAGAGGTGGACAGAGAGAACTCAGACATTATCTGTGCCTCCTTGGAGGATTTAAGAGCATTTCACACTAAGAATTTGTGCTTTACAATTATGATTCAATAAAATTATTAAAAAAAAAAAAAAGAATTTGTGCTTTAGCTAGACTGTTTATTGCAGCTCAATTTACAATCACCAAAATGTGGAAACACCCTAAATGCCCACCAACCCAGGAATGGATTAACAAGTTGTGGTATATGTACACTATGGAATACTATTCAGCCATTAAAAAAAATGGAGACTTTACAGCCTTTGTATTAATCTGGATGGAAGTGAAACGCATTATTCTTAGTAAAGCATCACAAGAATGGAGAAGCATGAATCCCATGTACTCAATTTTGATATGAGGACAGTTAATGACAATGTCACAGTGGGGGTGAGGGAAGGGGAGAGCAGAGAAAGAATGAGGGAGATGTGGGGAAAGGAAGAGCAGAGAGAGGGAAGGAGAGAGGGGTAGGGTCTTGGTGTGTGCCACACCTTTGGAGGGCAAAATACGATTGTAAGAGGGACTTTATCTAACAAATGCAATCGGTGTAACCTGGTTTCTTGTACTCTCAATGAATCCCCAACAATAAAAAATATAATAATAATTAAAAAATAAAATAGCAGCTGCTTAACCTTCCTCCCAGAGTTTCTGTGAGGATTACAGGACATAATATATTAACTAATACATAACATAAAATATCTGGCATAGACCTAGGCCACCAGGTGACTATATATTCTTTGTCTTGCTACTGAGATTTGAGAGACGAGCTGAAATCAAATGAAACAGAATAGAGTACAGAAATGAACAGAAGGACATGGTCAACTGATTTTTTATGGGTATTTAACTAAGAAAAATGAAAAGGACTTGAACAAAGATGTTTGCAGCAGCATTATTTATATAATAGTCCAAAATAGAAACAACCTAAATATCCATTAGCAGGAGAATGAAAAAACAGATTGGGCTATATTAATACATGTGAACACAGGACAACATAGATGAATCACAAAAACATTTCATTGAGCAAAGAAGCGAGTTGCAAAAGAGTACATCCTTTATCATTCCTTTTATGTGAAGTTTAGAAACTGTTGACATCTATTTTAAATTACTATGTAAAAAAAATTAAAACAGTGGTTGTCTATGGGGTTAGAGAGGGCAGGATTGATGAAATGGAACACTGAATTTTATGAGTTCATGGAAGAGATTCTGTATCTTTTTTGAGGTGGTGGTTATATGCGTGTATACATTTACCAAAAATGAATTAATTCTACATTTACTGCATTTTACTGTATGTACATTTTGCCTCAATCTAAAAAGTGTATTTTCTTTTAAAAAATATAGTGAGATAAATATAGGAGAATTTTAAAAAAAATCTTAGGAAAATCTGTATGGCCAATAGATTTGAAAAATTAGATGAAATGGACAATTTTCTAAAATAGTCTAAGTAACTAAAATTATTTTTTAAATGGATATCCGAATCAACAAAATATTATGAACAAAGTTAAACAGTTAAAATATTCCCTCTCTCATCCCAAAGTACTCAAGTCCCAGAATAATTTAGAAGCATTTGACTAAACCACAAAGCAAAATATAATCCTCATTTTATATAAACTGTATCCTAACATTTAAAAAGAAGAGGTAGCTACTGGCCTATTTCTTGAGGTCAATAAAACTATAACAAGGGCATGACAAGAAAATGAAATTAAATACTTAATCTAATTTATGGGAATAGATGAAAAATTTATAAGTAAAGTAGTCATAAATCATTTCAAAAGGCATTTTAAAAATCATTCTTAGATGCGAATATGTTTTGAAAATATATCATAACATACATTGTATTATCAGATTAATTGAGAAAAATATATATAGTCTATGCATAAAGTATTCCAATTGTCCTTTCAACCATTAAGCTATGAATAAAGTTACTCTTACAAAACTGAGAAAGAAACTAATCTGATAAATGTTATGCACTAAGAACTACAGTAGCCATCATTCAATGACAAAATTATTAGAATTATTACTGGCTAAAATATGAACAATACATGTATACACACTGCCATCTATTATTCAGTATTGTACTGGAGGTTCTAGCTAATGTAACAAGTGAAAAAAAAAGAAGTAGGACGTTGAAAGGGAATGACAGAATTGTTATTATTCACAGATGTTTTAATAGCATACTCAGAAAATCTAAAAAAATCTATGGGCCAACTCTTAGAATTAATATGAACATTATAAGAAGGAAAGTTATAGCCCAATATATATGATAGAGATTGAAATAATAAAATAACATAGTAATATGTTTCAGCAATATTGAAAAACTATAATATTCTTCAAATATTTATTTCTGAAATAGAAGGTTTTCACATGTAGAAATCCATATATTTCACTACATTAAAAGAATGAAGGAGAAAAAGCATGTGATCATTTCAATTTCAAAAAAGTATTTGACAAAAAAAAGTATTTGAAAATACTCAACTTTCATTGAAAATGAAAACATTAAACTGATATCAAATGGAAACTTCCTTATAATACAAAAAGCCTGCAGCCAATATATTAAGTGTTGAAATAATGAAAGTTTTCACCTTGAGATCAAAACAAAACAAAGATGTCTGTTATAACTACTTCTATTTAGCAGTATACTATAGGTATTATGTAGTATAACAAGTCATGAAAAACATGTGAAATTTACTAGGTGTAGAATATAAATGTCTTAATACAATAACTAAGAAAATGCTGTGAA